>JAVHYY010000931.1:0-25000 GCA_035221665.1 Okamejei kenojei | reverse complement strand
AGAGGCAGAGAGAGAGAGAAAGAGAGACAGAGAGTGTAGATGATATGTGTATATACCTTTAATTGATAGTGATGATGTCCATGCTAACCACTCCCCCACCAGTTAGTATAATTGTAACCCACGCGCCCCTAGCTCTCTCTCTCTGGTGATCGTGACAGACCACGTACAGCTAGGGCTATATGATGTATGATTAATAAAGTAGTGAAGACCTAAAGGTGTCTGTGAAACTACTTTACATGGTGTCAGAAGTGGGATAGGCGGCAAAGTTCCAACAATCCTTTGGCACTCCGGACCGCGCGCTCGGCCAGTCCATTGCT
The DNA here is from genome assembly GCA_035221665.1 of Okamejei kenojei. Lineage (NCBI taxonomy): Eukaryota > Metazoa > Chordata > Chondrichthyes > Rajiformes > Rajidae > Okamejei > Okamejei kenojei. The sequence goes on along the minus strand of JAVHYY010000931.1, from coordinate 24,683 downwards.
CTGTGGGTATTCCGGGCTGCTGTTGTAATGACGAAAGTTCCATCGTTCGGCAAAAGCGCGGAACTCGGCACTGGTGAACTGGCTGCCGTTGTCCGACTGCAGGCTGTCCGGGGACCCGAAGGTGGCAAAGTGGCGGCGCAACATCTCGATGACCGCGGAGGAAGAGAGGGAGTGGAGCTGGTCAACTTCAAACCAGCTGGAGTAAGAGTCAACAAGCACCAGGAAGTACTTTCCGTGCCACTCGAAGATGTCGGTTGCTAGCGCAGACCATGGCAGGTCAGCAGCTGGCTGCTGCAGGAGCGGCTGCCGCTGTTACTGTGGAGCGAGGCAGTTGCAGGTAGGGCACGCGGAGACCCTATCCCGGAAGTAGCGAGGCATGTCGGGCCAGAAGAACTGGCTCTGAGCGACAGAAAGGGGCGCCTCGGCCCCGGGATGGCCACGATGAGCGGTTTCGAAGTATTGTTCTCGTAGTGCTGCGGGCACCACCACCTTGTGCCCCTTCACAATCACACCACCACGCAGCACCAACTCGTCACGAACCAAGAAGTAAGGCACCGCTGCGGCCGGCAGGGAAGGACGGAGGTCTGGCCAACCCTGCCTGATGATCGCGGCCAGCTGTTGTAGCGAAGCGTCTGCTGCCGTGTGCTTGGCCAGGGACTTCAACTGAACGGAGGACACGAAGTTAACGTTTAGGCCTATCAGATCAGACGTCTCTTACGGATGTTGGGATGTGGATGAGAGAGGCGCCCGAGACAGCGTGTCAGCAACAAACATGTCCTTGCCCTTGCGATAAACCACTGTGAAAGTGAAGCGTTGTAGCTGGAGCATCATGCGCTGGAGATGGGAGGTGGCCATGTGTATCGGCTTGTTGAGGATGGTGACCAGAGGCTGGTGGTCCGTCTCGACAGTAAAGCAGTTGCCCAGGATATAGTCTTTGAATTTGGAGCAGGTAAAGACAACCGCCAGCAGCTCTTTCTCAATCTGGGCATAGTGTTGTTCAGCGGTCGTCATTGTGCGGGATGCGTAGGACACAGGCAGTTGCACCCCGTCATGGATCTGCAGACAGGCGGCCCCGAGGCCAAACTTAGATGCATCACACGTGAGAACGATGGGGCGCCTGAGGTCGAAGTATTTCAGCGTTGGCATGCTGATCAGCTTAGATTTGAGGGTGTCAAATGCTCGCTGGTGTTGCGGGAACCAGGCCCAGGCAGTGTCCTTTTTCACCAGATCCCGCAGAGGGGCACTCAGTTCGCTCAGGTCGGGGATGAACTTTCCCAGGTAGTTGACCATGCCCAAGAAGCGCTGCAGGCCAGGCACGTCAGCAGGTGCAGGCATCTCGGATATTGCGACCGTCTTCTGCGGGTCGGGTTCAGCCCCGATGCCGTGAAAACATGGTGACCTCAGGGACCCGGAATCGGCACTTCTTCGGGTTGAGCTTCAGGTTGACCTCCCGGGCACGCTGCAGCATCTGGCGAAGGTGGTGGTCGTGCTCAGCGACATTCTTCCCATAAACCAGGATGTCGTCGACAATGATGGCACACGGAAGTCCAGCAAACAGTTGTTCCATGGTCCTTTGGAACACCTCGCTGGCAGAGTTGATCCCAAATGGCATGCGGAGGAAGCGATACCTGCCGAAGGGCGTGCTGAAGGTCGTCAGGTGCGAGGATCGCTCGTCTAGAGGTATCTGCCAGAACGAACTCTTGGCATCAAGAACCGAGAACACGGTGGCAGGGCCGACCTGTGCAGCAACATCCTCCACCGTCCGCATGGGATAGTGCAGGCGCCTGATGGCCAAGTTCAAGTCCTTAGGGTTGATGCAGATCCGTATTTCGCTCTTGTCTTTCTTCGCAGCGACAACCATAGTAGAAAACCCACCGGGTGGAGTCCGTTACTGGCTTCAGGATGCCCGTGGCCACCATCTCGCGAAGAGCAGACTCGACCTTGCCCCTCATGGCAAAGGACACACGGTGCGGGGGACGGACGACCGGCGTGATGTCGGGATTGAGGGCAATCCTGTAGCTGCAGGGCAACGTCCCCAGCTTCGAGTCAAACCGGTCCGGGAATTCGGCCAGCGGGTTCAGGGGTGCCTCTACCAGGTGGACGTCACTGTGGAAGCTCACCAACCCGAGGTCCTGGCAGGCCTCCACGCCGAGCAGGGGGTCACATTTACCGTCTAGCAGGAAGAAAGAGAGGGGCCGAGTGGTCTTCAGCACCTTGCAGTGGAGAGTGGCCCTCCCCACAAGAATAAGCACGCCACCCCCATAGGCACGCAAAACAGCACTGCCTGTGGAAACAGGCTCATTATTTCTTATCTTCCTGAACAGGCTTGTTGACATAACATTGGCAGCTGCCCCCGTGTCGACCTTAGCAGAGAAGGCCATGCCATACACTGTGACTCGGACGGTCGGGTCCGTTATCAGTCCAGCTGCACCTCGCAAGGAAAACACACTCAGCTCGCTCTGAGAAGAGTCAGGGTCAGACGGGGGAAGATCATCGTGCTGGAAATGGGAACCAGAAGCTGTATCATCACGTGTCAGGTAGCGAAACGGTTTCTGCTGTGGCTGTGCAGGGTTCCCACGGGAACGGCATGCTGCCGAGAAGTGGTTGGGCTTGTTACAGAAATTGCAGGTTTTCCCCAACGCCAGGCACACATTAAAACGGTGTGAGACAAAGTTACAATTTGGACATCGTTGAGGCGGTCTGAAGCCCTGCAGTGGTCTTACCCTCTGTCGCCGGGGAGCATTGTACTGGCGCCCAGCGAGACTGGCTGTGTGGACCACAGGGTCAGGTGAAGCGGAGGAGACAGCCTCAGCTAAACGAGAAGCATGCAGCACCTCATCGAATGTCAGATCAGGCTTACGCAGCAGCTCAGAGCGCAGCTTATCATCCCGTAGAGCAAAGACCAAGATATAACCATATAACCATATATAACCATATAACAATTACAGCACGGAAACAGGCCCTCTGGGCCCTTCCAGTCCGTGCCGACCATTTGTTTTCCCCTAGTCCCATCTACCTGCACTCAGACCATACCCCTCCATTCCCTTCACGTCCATATACCTATCCACTTTAGTCTTAAATGTTAAAATCGATCCTGCCTCCACCACTTCTGTTGGAAGCTCATTCCACACAGCCACCACCCTCTGAGCAAAGAAGTTCCCCCTCACGTTACCCCGAAACTTCTGTCCCTTAATTCTCATGTCATGCCCTCTTGTTTGAACCTTCCCTACCCTCAATGGGAAAAACGTATCCACGTCAACTCTGTCTATCCCTTTCATCATTTTAAAGACCTCAATCAAGTCCCCCCTTAACCATCTGCGCTCCAAAGAATAAAGAACTAACTTGTTCAACCTTTCTCTGTAACATAGTTGCTGGAACCCAGGCAACATTCTAGTAAATCTCCTCTGTACACTCTCTATTTTGTTGACATCCTTCCTAGAACTAGGCGACCAAAATTGTACACCATACTCCAGAATTGGTCTTACCAATGCCTTGTACAATTTTAACATTACTTCCCTACTCCTATATTAAATGCTCTGATTCATAAAGGCCAGCACACCAATGGCTTTCGTTACCACCCTATCTACATGCGATTACCTTCAGGGAACTATGCACAGTTATTCCTAGATCCCTCTGTTCCACAGCATTCCTCAATTCCCTACCATTTACCATGTACTTCCTATTTTGATTTGTCCTGCCAAGATGTAGCACTTCACACTTAACAGCATTAAACTCCATCTGCTATCTTTCAGCCCACTTTTCCAAATGGCCCAAATCTCTCTGTAGACTTTGAAAATCTACTTCATTATCCACAACACCACCTATCTTAGTATCATCTGCATACTTACTTATCCAATTTTCCACCCCATCATCCAGATCATTGACGTACATGACAAACAACAGTGGACCCAACAGAGATCCCTGAGGCACCCCACTTGTCACCGGCTTTCAACCTGACAAACAGCCATCCACCATTACTCTCTGACCTCTCCCATTCAGCCACAGTTGAATAAATCTTGTTACTCCGCAATTAACACCCAAAGATTGATCCTTCTTAACCAACCAAGATGTCACGGGTCAAATCTCAGGGGTCAGGACATGCAGCTCACATCGGCAAGCCAGTTGGCGCAGGGCGACCACGAAATTGTCAATAGATTCCCCAGGGTTCTGGCGTCTGGAGAACAGTTTGAAACGCTCTAAGATGTGGTTAGTGGGAAGGTCACACATCGCCGTAAATTTAGCAAGGGAGTGGTGAATACTTCTCTCTCTCTTCCTCGTCCCTCTCTCTCTCCCTCCCTCTCTCTCCCTCTCTCCTTCTCCCTCGCCCTCTCTGTCTCCCTCCCTCTCCCCTCTCCCTCCCTCCCTCTCTCTCTCTCCCTCCTCTCTTTCTCCCTCTCACTCTCTCCTCTCTCCCTCTCTCTCTCTCTCTCTCTCTCTCTCCCCTCCCTCTCTCGCCCTCTCTCTCTCCCTCTTTCTATCTTTCTCTCTCTCTCAATCTCCACAAAAGTTTTCAAAACTCTCCCTCCCCCTCTCTCACTTCCTCCTTCTTTCCCTCTCTTCATCCATCCACCCCTCCTCCTTTTTTCTCTCCATCCAACCCTCAATGTCCCAAAAAACATGAAAAAACATCCAGGAACTAATATTTGGCCTTTCACCCTCCACCCGGACTCCTGAGACCCGCCGTCCCGCTTTGCCAGCGCCGGTGCGCCGCCCTAAAGCGCCCCCTCCCGCCGGAAGCGCTTTTGTGGACAAGAGTGAAGATCAGGTGAGGAGAAAAGTGTTGCCATGCAGCGGGGGAGGCAGCAATGCAGCCAGTGATGCTTGCATTACCTTTAATGCAGCAGGGGGAGCATGCACAGGCGCTGGCAGGCGGTTCCCCACTTTCTATAACTCACACTATATCCACCCTCTCTCTCTGCCTCTCCCTCTCTCTCGCCCTCCCTCTCTCTCACCCTCCCTCTCTCACTCTTGCCTCTCTCTCTCTCTCTCTCTCTCTGTCTCTGCCTCTGCCTCTGCCTCTCTCTCTCTCTCTCTCCCCATCCCTCTCTCTCTCTCTGCCTCTCTCTCTCTTTCTCCCTCTCCCTCTCTCTCTCTCTCTGCCTCTCTCTCCCTGCCTCTCCCTCTCTCTATAACCATATAACCATATAACAATTACAGCCCGGAAACAGGCCATCTCGACCCTTCTAGTCCGTGCCGAACACTTACTCTCACCCAGTCCCATCTACCTGCACTCAGACCATAACCCTCCATTCCTTTCTCGTCCATATACCTATCCAATTTATTTGTAAATGATAAAATCGAACCTGCCTCCACCACTTCCACTGGAAGCTCATTCCACACAGCTACCACTCTCTGAGTAAAGAAATTCTCCCTCATGTTACCCCTAAACTTTTCTCCCTTAATTCTTAAATCATGTCGTCTTGTTTGAATCTTCCCTACTCTCAATGGAAAAAGCTTATCCACGTCAACTCTGTCTATCTCTCTTATGATTTTAAAGACCTCTATCAAGCCCCCCCTTAACCTTCTGCGCTGCAAAGAATAATGACCTAACTTGTTCAAACTTCATCTGTAAATTAGGTGCTGAAACCCAGACAACATTCTCTCTCCCCCTTTCTCCCTCTTTGCCTCTCTCTCTCTCCCTCTCTCTCTCCCCATCTCTATCTATCTCTCCCCCTCTCTCTATCTCTCCCCGTCTCTCCCTCCATCTCCAGGTAAGGACATTCGTGCTATTGAGGGAGCCCAGCGTAGGTTCACAAGTTTAATTCCCGGGATGGCATATGCTGAGAGAATGGAGCGGCTGGGCTTGTAAACTCTGGAGTTTAGAAGGAAGAGAGGGAATCTTATTGAAACATCTCAGATTATTAAGGGTTTGGACACGCTAGAGGCAGGAATCTTGTTCCCGATGTTGGGGGAGTCGAGAGCCAGGCGCCACACACAGTTTAAGAATAAGGGGTCAGCCATTTAGGACTTAGATGAGGAGAAAACTTTCCACCCAGAGAGTTGTGAATCTATGCCCATTTGGGACTGAGATGAGGAGAAATGTTCCCACCTAGAGAAACGTAGAAACATAGAAACATAGAAAATAGGTGCAGGAATAGGCCATTCGGCCTTTCGAGCCTGCAACGCCATTCAATATGATCATGGCTGATCATCCAACTCAGTATCCTGTACCTGCCTTTTCTCCATACCCCCAGATCCCCTTAGCTACAAGGGCCACATCTAACTCCCTCTTAACTATAACCAATGAACTGACCTCAACTACCTTCTGTGGCAGAGAATTACAGAGACTCACCACTTTCGGTGTGAAAAATGTTTTCCTCATCTCGGTCCTAAAGGAATTCACCCTTATACTTAGACTGTGACCCCTTGTTCTGGACCTCCCCAACATCGGGAACAATCTTCCTGCATCTAGCCTATCCAAACCCTTAAGAATTTGTAAGTTTCTATAAGATTCCCCCTCAATCTCGTACATTCTAGTGAGTACAAGCCAAGTCTATCCAATCTTTCCTCAAATGGAAGTCCTGACATCCCAGGAATAAGTCTGGTGAACCTTCTCTGTGCCCCCTCAATGACAAGAATGTCTTTCCTCAGATTTGGAGACCACAATTGTACGCAATACTCCAGGTGTGGTCTCACCAAAACCTTTACAACTGCAGTAGAACCTCCCTGCTCCTATACTCAAATCCTTTTGCTATGAATGCTAACATACCATTCGCTTTCTTCACTGCCTGCTGCACCTGCATGCTTACTTTCAATGATTGGTGTACAGGTCTCGTAGCATCTCCCCTTTTCCTAATTTGCCACCTTTAAGATAATAGTCAACCCTCCTGTTTTTGCCACTAAAGTGGATAACCTCACATTTATCCACATTGTACTGCATCTGCCATGCATTTGCCCACTCACCCTGCCTATCCAAGTCACCTTGCAGCCTCCTCACATCTAACCCCAGCTTAGTGTCATCCGCAAACTTGGAGATGTGACATTGAATTCCCTCATCCAGATCATTAATATATATTGTAAATAGCTGGGGTCCCAGCACTGAGCATTGCGGTACCCCACTAGTCACTGCCTACATTCTGAAAAGGACCCGTTTACTCCTACCCTTTGCTTCCTGTCTGCCAGCCAGTTCCTTATCCACATCAATACTGAACCCCCAATACCGTGTGCTTTAAGTTTGTATACTAATCACTTGTGTGGGACCTTGTCGAAAGCCTTCTGAAAGCCTAGATATAACACATCCACTGCTTCTCCCTTATCCACTCTGCTAGTTACATCCTCAAAAAATTCAATAAGATTTGTCAGACATTGAATTGTATTCAATTTATTGTCATTATCTCATTTTAGAGACAACAAAATGGATTGATTTACCTTTTCTAAATCCATGCTGACTTTGTCCAATGATTTCTCCACTTTCCAAATGTGCTGCTATCCCATCTTTAATAACTGACTCTAGCAGTTTCCCCACTACCGATGTGAGACTAACTGGTCTGTAATTCCCCGTTTTCTCTCTCCCTCCCTTTTTAAAAAGTGGGGTTACATTAGCTACCCTCCAATCCTCAGGAACGACGCCAGAATCTAAAGAGTTTTGAAAAATTATCACTAAGGCATCCACTATTTCTGGGGCTACTTCCTTAAGTACGCTGGGATGCAGCCTATCTGATCCTGGGGATTTATCGGCCTTTAATCCATTCAATTTACCTAACACCACTTCCAGGCTAACCTGGATTTTACTCAGTTCCTCCATCTCATTTGACCCGCGATCCCCTGCTATTTCCGGCAGATTATTTATGTCTTCCTTAGTGAAGACAGAACCAAAGTAGTTATTCAATTGGCCTGCCATGTCCTTGTCCCCGTGATCAATTCAACTGTTTCTGACTGCAAGGGACCTACATTTGTTTTAACTAATCTTTTTCTCTTCACATATCGATACAAACTTTTGCAGTCAGTTTTTATGTTCCCTGCCAGTTTTCTTTCATAATCCATTTTCCCTTTCCTAATTAAGCCCTTTGTCCTCCTCTGAATTTCTCCCAGTCCCCTGGTAGGCTGCTTTGTCTGGCTAATTTGTACGCTTCATTTTTGTTTTGATACTATCCCTGATTTCCCTTGTTATCCACAGATGCACTACCTTCCCTGATTTATTCTTTTGCCAAACTGGGATGAACAATTGTTGTAGTTCATCCATGCAGTCTTTAAATGCCGATCCACCGTCAACCCTTTAAGAATCACTTGCTAGTCTATCTTGGCCAATTCACGTCTCATATCTTCAAAGTTACCTTCCTTTAAGTTCAGGACCCGTTTTTCTGAATTAACAATGTCACTCTCCATCCTAATGAAGAACTCAACCATATTATGGTCACTCTTGCCCAAGCGGCCACGCACAAGAAGGCTGCTAACTAACCCTTCCTCATTACTCAATACCCAGTCCAGAATAGCCTGTTCTCTCGTTGGTTCCTCTACATGTTGGTTTAGAAAACTATCCCGCATACATTCCAAGAAATCCTCTTCCTCAGTATCCCTGCCAATTTGATTCACCCAATCTATATGTAGACTGAAGTCTCCCATTATAACTGTTTTACCTTTGTTGCACGCATTTCTAATTTCCTGTTTGATGCCATCCCCAACTCCACTACTACTGTTAGGTGGCCTGTACACAACTCCCACTAGCGTTTTCTGCCCCTTAGAGTTTTGCAGCTCTACCTATATCGATTCCACATCCTCCAAGCTAATGTCCTTCCTTTCTATTGCGTTAATCTCCTCTCTAACCAGCAACGCTCCCCACCTCCTTTACCATTCTGTCTATCTCTCCTGAATATTGATTATCCCTGGATGTTCAGCTCCCAGCCTTGGTCACCCTGGAGCCATGTCTCCGTGATCCCAACTATATCATAATCATTAATAGCTATCTGCACCTTCAACTCATCCACCTTACTACGAATGCTTCTTGCATTGAGACACAAATCCTTCAGGCTTTTTTTTACAACGCTCTTACTCCTTATACAATTTATTATTATTTATTTATTTATTTTATTTTATTTATTTTTTAATTTTATAATACAACTTAGGAGATAGGTCCGTAGGTACAGAAAACAAAACTATTCGTCTAGTCCTGTGTTCAAGCGTCCGTCGAGCCTCAGCGCTGGTCCATTCTACCCCTTCAAATAATCTATGAACGGGGACCATATTCTAATAAATAATTCACGTTTGTCGATTAGGACAAATCTAATTTTTTCCAGATTTAAGGTCTCCGACATCTCCATAATCCACATTTTAGTTGTAGGGAATGCAGGGTTTCCAAAAAATTAATATTAGTTTGTTCCCCATTATTATACTATAATCCAGGAAATTTCTTTGGTTTATTGTTAGTTTTAGGTATTGTTCAGATATGCCCAATATTATTAATTTAGGATCGGGATCCAGTTGAATATTTACCACTACGGAAATAATTTTAAAAATATCCACCCAAAATGTTTTAATTTTTATGCAATTTACAAAAAGTATGGGTTTAATTAGCCTCAGAGTATTGACATTTATCGCAGATAGGAGAAATATTAGGAAAAAATCTGTTTAATTTTGTTTTAGAATAATACAATCTGTGTAATATTTGAAATTGTATTAAAGAATGTCTGGCGTTTAACGAACATTGATGTATATGTTGTAGGCTTTCATCCCAAATATCTTTAGTTATGGATTGAACTAATTCATTTTCCCATGCTTGTCTATGTGATTCCATCGACGGATTCTCACTATCTAACAGAATATTGTAAATATATGATATTAATTTGACTGTATTGGGATGTTTATTCAAACATTCACCTAGAATCTCTGGCTCTCTAATTCTGGATTCTTGTGTATGTGATTTAACATAATCTTTCAATTGTAAATATCTAAAAAAAATATTTGAATGTAATCCATAATTCTGTTGTACCTCCAGAAACGAAAGGAACATACCATTTCTATAAAGATGTCCCATCTTTTTAATTCCATAGTTTTTCCATTGTGTGAAGCCTTTATCCAATACCGAAGGCTTAAATGAAGGGTTATTTGCAATAGGGAGCGAAAGTGATAAATTATCCAATTTTAATGTTGTTTTTATTTGTTTCCAAATTCGAATACCGCTATGTATTATTGGATTTTCACTATAGATCTTTTTGTTCAATTTTGTAGGGGATAGGAGAATCGGACCAATTTCAAATGGCAGACAGTCCTCCTTTTCCATCTTTAACCAGTCTGGTTGTTGATCCATATCTTCCAACCAGAAATTTAAGTTTTTGACATTGACTGCCCAGAAATAAAATAAGAAATTTGGTAAGACTAATCCTCCGTTCGTTTTAGATTTAAATAAGTGTTTTTTACTTATTCTGTGATTCTTATAATTCCAAATAAAACTTGTTACAATAGAGTCAATTTTTTTAAAGACATTTTTAGGTAGGTATATTGGAATAGATTGGAAGAGGTATAGAAGTTGAGGAAGGAAAATCATTTTAATGCATTAATTTTACCGAGCATTGAAATAGGAGGCGTTTTCCAGTATTGAATATTCTTATGCAATTTATTAAGTAAAGGCACGAAATTTGATTTAAATAAAGAAGTATATTTCTTGGTCACATAGTTTCCTAAGTATTTAAATTTTTCATTCACTATTTTAAATGGCGATTGTTGCAATATGTATACATTAGGTTCCATTATTGGCATAATCTCACTCTTCTTCCAGTTAATTCTATATCCCGAAAATAAACCAAATTGAGGTATAAGATTTAACAGATTAGGGATACTAATTTCTGGCTTTGTAATATATAGTAGTACATCATATGCATATAGAGAAATTTTATTAACTGTATTTTTAGTATTATACCCATATATTTCTGGATGAGCTCGAATTATATCTGCTAGTGGTTCTATAACAAGAGCAAATAGTAACGGTGATAACGGACATCCTTGTCTACAACCTTTAGTTAAATCAATTTTTTTGATTACATTTGATTTGTCATTATTCTGGCTGTTGGATTGGTATATAAAAGCTTAACCCAAGTACAAAACTTCTCACCTAATTGAAAATTTTCCATCACCGAAAATAAATAGGGCCATTCAATTTGATCGAATGCTTTCTCAGCGTCTAACGAGATGACTGCTAAGTCTTCATTAGCTATTCGATTTGTGTATATAATGTTGAATAATCGTCTCAAATTATAATATGAATAATGTTTTGGAATAAAGCCAGTTTGATCGGGATGTATTAATTTATAAATCACTAAGCTTAATCTGTGTGCTAAAATGTTGGTTAAAATTTTCTGATCTATGTTTAATAGAGCAATTGCTCTATATGAACCTGGATCTTCAAGGTCCTTATCCGTTTTTGGAATAAGTATTATAGTAGATTCATTTAAGGTTTCTGGGAGTTTCTGTTGCATGAATGCTTGCGTATAAAATGTTTGTAGGCGTGGCGAGATCAAATCATGAATTTTTAAATAAAATTCACTATTTAAACCATCTGGTCCAGCGGCCTTTCCATTTTTTAAAGAATTAATAGATTCCTCAATATATTTTACTGATATTTCGGCCCCTAATATTTCCCTCTCTTTCAAATTTAAACCAGTAAGGTTACAAATCTGTAAAAATAATTCCATTCCTACAGAGCCCCCTGCTGTTTTGGTTGAATAAAGTGTTTGATAGTATTGAGAGAATCTATCATTAATATCCTTGGGTAATGTTAATATTTCTCCCGTATCTGATTTAATTTTATATATTGTTTTTTCCTCTTCCTGTTTCCGGAGCTGGCATGCCAATTGTTGTGGTTTATCTCCAAATTCAAAGTGTAATTGTTTAGTCTTTTGATAAAGTTTTATGAATTGGTCCGAATATAGTTGGTTTAACTTATATTTGATTGCAGCAATTTTATTATGTATTATTATAGAAGCGCGATTGCATTTTCCATATCTAATTGCCTTATTTCCATTTCCAATGCCAGTTGTTTGGCACGGTTCTCTTTATTACGAAAGGCTTGGGCGGAGATTAACGCTCCTCGCATAAATACTTTAAATGTTTCCCAAAGAAGGGAAGCAGAGATTTCAGGGCAGTCATTTGTCTCAAAAAATATATTTATCTGTTTGATAAGATATTCATAGCATACTTTATCATTTAAAATTTGAGGATTAAGTCTCCATTGTGTCTGCTTGTCGGTCATACCACTTAGTTTGATCATGAATGTTAAGGGAGCATAATCCGAAATTATAATATTATGATATTTCGAATTATAAGTAAATGGGATGAGTTTAGAATCTACTAAAAAGTAGTCTATCCTTGAATAAGTTTAATGTACTGATGAATAAAATGAGTATTCCCTTGCGGATGGGTCTTCAATTCTCCAAACATCCTTGATATTGGTGGTATTGATATATGAGTTTAATAATTCACTTCATTTGGATTTTGCTTTTCTTTGTCTTGTTGATCTATCGAGATAGGAATCTAATGTACAATTTAAATCTCCACCAATTATCAAAATATGTTGCCTGAGCTCCGGAATGGTATTAAGTATATTCTTAAAAAAACATTAGATTATCAAAATTTGGTCCATAAACATTAAGAAAAATCACTTTTTTTGATATAATTCACCCACCAGTATAATATATCTACCATTGATGTCCGCTATAGTTGATATATGTTTAAAAGATATACCTTTACGAATTAAAATTGCGACACCTCTGGCCTTATGGGAGAATGAAGAGTGATATGTTTCGGCGATCCAATTTGCTTTCAATCTATGTTGTGCGTCTTTTTTAAGGTGGGTCTCTTGAAGGAACGTTATATCTGCTTTGAGTGATTTTAAGTGTGCTAATACCTTACCTCTCTTGATTGGTTCATTAACTCCCTTAACATTCCAACTAAAAAACGTAATTCCTTGACCCCCGTGTTTTCTATTTACATCTTGCATCTTGCTTTTAGGGTGGTCTATAAAAGAGCAGATAGGTCAGCACCGTAGACCCGACCTTCCACCCGAACCCTGGACCGACGAGTTGTAATTCTAATTCATATAGATCTTCCTTACGGACACATCTCCACAAATAATATTTATAAATAAATTCACTGATTAATGTGATATTTAGGAAAGAAATACAAAAAGTAGAAAAATAGACAATTAGTAAAATGTGAAAAGAAAGAAGAAACTACATCTAGATTTAATGTAGTAAGTGCAAGCCACACTAACGTGGCTGTCCATCTAAAGACTTCCGTAGATTAAACAAAATATAATTATTCCTAGCTCCATGCTAACAAGAAAAAATTGAATATGAGTAATATACGGGATTATTTTAAAACTATTTTGGACCAGAGTGTTGGTAATCATATAGTGAGAGACTATTACTCTCTGAGTTAGTTATTATTCATGTGTTAGTCTATTGTAAGTAAAGGGTGAACATCACACATTCCAATTAATAAAATATCTAAATTATAACTTTTTATTTGTTAGTTTTTATATTTAACATATCATGTATTTAACTAATTATTCCAATAATAATAACAAGTATTTTTGATGATTAATAATTGTTAGTCAGAAATTAGTACTAAATATTTTAAAAAAGAATATGTCCCTAATTGGGGGGACAACCCGATTGTCGTTATCAGCTTTCATTGGTCCTTGAATATAACGAATTAAAGTTCCATTTGTTCTCAGCAAGATGACGGTATTATATGTAAATTATTCAATCCTCTCTCGAACCCACAATCTTCTGGACATACGCCAGTGCTTTCTTGTGATCAGTGAAAAAGTGTCCCTTCTTCAGATAAGTGACTCGCAGTCTTGCGGGGTACTACAATCCATATTTCAAATTGTCTATCTTCTTTAAAATCCCTCTTGTCTCATTGAATAACGCTCTCCTCCTGACCACTTCTGCAGGGTAGTCTCTAAATATGCTTATTTTGTCTCCATCAAACATAAGATTTCTTGTGCCAGCAATTTTTTTCATGATATCCTCCAACACGTGATCATAATTTGTTTTTAACAGCCATTAATCACCTTCTCTTTCACATCAACATCGTCTCCAATCTTCATCGACTCCTGTCTCCATCATATTACGAACATTACCGCTCTGGACATGGTTGTTACTCACCGCAGATCATTAGGTTTGGTTAGCTTAGGTGAGGTCTGTTTCTGTCAAGGGAACTGGGGTACAGTGGAAATCTTTGTTTTGCATATTATTCAAAATGTTCAGATACATCATATGTAGATACAAAGAGCAAAGATGAAGATACAGAATGTAGACTATAATTCAGAATTAGAATATCATGTTGAATATCGTTCTTGATTCTTATCAAAAGCCTGATTTATCCATAAATGTGTCAGAATGAACAACATCTGCGCAAACCGCATTGCGTAATTCCTGTCTATCTTTGTCCGAAGAAACGGACATTTTCAGTTGTAGAATTAGAGCTTTTTGTAAAAACACAAAAGATGCATTCAAGCAGCTGCAGACATTCTTATTTAACTGTTCTGAAGTGCGCGGCTCGAGCGACGGATGATGCAATACTTATCTCACCTTTGAGACCTCCCACTGCCTTGGCGGAGTTGTAAGCAATTAAGATGCGAGGCACATTAGGTTTCAGGCACAGGTTCAGGATTAGGATTATTATTGTGAAATATACCGAGGTACAGTGAAAACAACTGTGTTTGCATGTAATCCAGGCAGAACAGATATTCCGACCACTGGGATAATCATTTCGAACACACGTATAACCGCTAGAGGAAAGGAGACGATTCAGAGAGCAGGATACAGTTTCAGCGATGTAGCGTATCAGCTCCAGAGACAAGTCCAATGTCATGAATTGGGTAATGTGAAATAAACAGCATAATAGCTTAAAAAATTACCCATAAGAAGCCCGATAACGGACGAGAAGAAGCTACTGGTGGTGCGCGCTTTCACGCGTGTGCACTTTCTGCGGACTGGAGCATGGAGAACAAGGAATGTTCGGGGTGAAACAGGTCTTTGTCAATATGGCTGCTTTTCCGAGGCAGAGTAAAGTGTAGATTGTGTCAGTGGTGAGAAGTCTGGTTTGTGTGACGGACAGGGCTACATCTACAAATCGCCCCAATTGCTTGTGTTCCTAGGCAGAGCTTTTCTCAAAACAAGCTGTGATGGAACCCTACATTATGCTTTCTATGCTGCATCTGCAGAAATTTGGAACAGTCACTGGAGACATGACGAGATTTCTTTGTCTCCTCGGGATATAAAGGCGTTAGCCTGCATTCTGCATCTATGTGGGTGATCCACGGCTGACCTTTGATAGTATTAACACCAAGGAAAAGCTGTCATCTATGTCCACTTCTTCA
This sequence comes from Okamejei kenojei, assembly GCA_035221665.1. NCBI lineage: Eukaryota > Metazoa > Chordata > Chondrichthyes > Rajiformes > Rajidae > Okamejei > Okamejei kenojei. The sequence continues at coordinate 9,364 of JAVHYY010000931.1, read as the reverse complement.
CCATTGATGCTGATTGGGCATGTCCTGCACCATGTTTCCTGAAGTCAATAACTAGCTCCTTCGTCTTGCTGACATTGAGGGAAAGATTATTGTCCGGACACCATGTATCTTAGTTCTCTATCACCCTCCTGTACTCAATATTGCAATTATTCCTGATTTGACCGGCCACAGTGGGTTTGTGCGTAAACCTGTAGATATGATTAGATCTAAATTGATCCGCACAGTCGAGAGCGTAAAGGGAGAATATTAGGGTAGAGATGTATTATGAAGGAGATGCTGTCCCCGATCCTCATTGACTGAGGTCCGTGGGCATTGAAGCCTAGGAAGCAGTGACAGAGGAAGAGCAGATTCCGAGATCCCGTGGTTTGGAGATAACATCCGCCCCTTCCCCAGCTGACACAGGTGCACACCGTCACACGCACAATGCCAAGATCAAATCTGTGTGGAATTCAATATCATAATTACAAACTGTTCTTGGTTTTATATTCATTTCCATCCAGGTCACATCAGTGTTCATTTCCCTATTTGACACAGATATGTTCACCCCAACCATGTTTGCATTTCATAAATTGTCATCCTCATTTTGTGGGGTAGATAATACTGTATATTCAAATATATCTGCGAGAATATATTACATCTGACCTCATGTCACTCCAAGGTGAATTCTTATTCTGAACAATGATCATAACGTCATAATCCATATGCGGGGTGTAATTCTCTTAAATCGATCTTGCAAAGGCCTCGCAGAAGTCTCGATGTCGGGGTCAATACATTCACTTGTTATTCTTACCAACTGCGCTGAATGGATGACCTCATCAATTGTTCGCCCTTGGAGAACCACTTGATGCGACGGATACGTCTCGAATTCAGTTTCTGCCACGAGTCGAAAGGAAGTATCGCTTCCTTAAAAAAAGATAGCGCCAGGGCATACTATTCTGCAGACTAAGTGTTGGTAGATGGGATTTAGTAATTGGACAACATACACACAGACAGTTTTGCGGCCTATTTCTCTGCTGTGTGACTGAATGACTATTGGTCCAGTGTGTGCACGTTTCCCCACACGTGGTATCACCGTCAGTATTTATAGCAGGGTTCACCACTATTCCCTTGATTGGGTATCTCGGCAGTTGCTTTGGTAGCCACGTTTGGTTATTTCTGTTGAGTAATAATTGTCAGGCAGCAACTGATTCTGCAGCAATGTTGAGGTGAGCTGACGAGCCTGTTTACACTCTCGTCTAGAGCGCGGTGCAACGCCAATGGTTGTCTGGGTGTGCTTTGCGAAACAGTAACACAGCGTGCATTCGGTTAGACAAGATCGGAGCTTTGATACGGTCATTCATTTCAGACATTAGATATGTTGTCCTCTCAAGAGGAAGCCTTCCGAATCACCTGGGTTTATGCTTATTTCCCGTTTTATTTCCGATTCCCGGCAACAACTGCGGTCCGTAATACAGTATTAGAATTTTACTCCATTCTGTCTCCTACCCCCACACCTAATCTTCTAACACATTTGTCGAACTGTTCATTTGAGGTTATCAACGATTCAACAACTTCTCTTGCATCTAAACACCGGTTGTGTCACGTGTGTCATCTTTGACCCTATCATTGTACTTATATTCACGCTCTGATCACAGTTGTTACTTATCTCCAATCATTAGATTTGTCTGGGAGAGGCTAGATTTAACATTGTCGCATGTACGTAGTTACAGTGAAAAGCGTGGTTTTACATGCTATCCACTCAGACAAGTTACACCATACATGGACACAATAGAAACTATCTCTGCAATTTCTTGCCGTCTTGGCTAGAACTATTTCCAAACCAGGTTGTGATGTATCCTGCCTTATGCTTTCAATGGCACATCTGGAGATGTCTGTAGAGTTTTGTCAGTCTCCTCCGGAAGTCGAGTGTGCGTTTCTTGGTTGTATGAACCAAAAGATACTATCTTTGGTCTGAACTGTCTGGATCATCCAGGACACATCGGTGATTTAATATTTAGCGCCAAACATAAACTTGAGCCTCAACTATTTCCACTTCCGCGCCACTAAATCCTGATTTACGCATGTACTACTCCAACATGCTTCCAGGAAGTAATAACTAGCCCCTTCATGTTGATGATATTTGAAGCAGAGGCTATTGTTCTGACACATTGTGAGTAGGTACACTATCTCTTTCCTGAACTCCGCCTCAATCATTGTCCCTGGTCCGGCCCGTCACAGGGTTGTAGTCAGAGAACAATGGAGAGTGTAAAGAGAGAATCGCGGGGGGGGGGCCCGAGAAATCACCCTTGCAGGTCGCCGGTGTTGAGAGTTATTATGGAGGAGATGTTGTCACCTATCGTCACTGACTCAGGTCCGTGGGCCATAGAGCAGAGGAACAGTGGCAGAGAGGCAGAGCACATTCCTAGGCCATGGAGACAGGGTAAACACACTGCCAAAAACACGCACAATGTCAAGTTCAGGCCTGGTCAGACAATTAATTATCAAACTGATCCTTGGTATCAAATTCACTTCCACACCTGGTCATATTAGTCTTCAGTGCCCCTCTTGTCCACAGGGAACTTTCGCGTGATAAGTATTTAACAAATGGACATCATAGTTTTCTGGAGGAGAGGATATATCTGACAGATTAAATTACATCTCATCTCAGTGACGCCAAGGTGAATTCATATTCTGATCTTCTGATCGTAACGTAATCATCCTTATATAATAACCCGTTGCTTTTATTTTTATTTATGCTTGAAATTCTATCCTGTCAGGACTCGCAAGTTCCACAAATCAATTCACAACAAATTCACTTGTTGGTCTCAGCAACTGTACACAGTAGAGGATCTGATTAATTGTTGTGTCGTCTCACAGAACAACATGCTCTGGATAAATCTCGACTTCTGCCTCTACAAAAACAGCTTCAAAGGCAAGTATCACCTTCTTTAAAAGAGAGAGAGAGACAGGGCATAATATCTGTGGCCCACGTGCTAGTAATGTGTGATTCAGTAATTTGATACATTGGACACAGAGATTTCCTGGGTCTGTTTTCTTGTTCTCTTGTTTCTCTGGCAGGTGTGACTATGATCTTGGTCCCGGTCTCTGCATGTGTCTCCACATGTGGTATCACACCGTCACTAGTTATAGCAGGACTGTACTGCCATTTAATTGGGTGTTCCAGCTGTAGGGAGATGTGGGCACTTTAATTCACTGGAGCGAAGGAAGCTGAGGGGTGATGATATGTAAAACCATGAGACGAATAGATAGGTGAATGCAGTCTTTTAAATATCCCAGGAATAGAAATCAATATTCAGGATATCATAGGTTTATGGTGAGAGGGGCGAGGTTTACAAGGAACCAGAAGGGAAGACTTGAACACAAAGATTGTGCTGGGTATAAGGGACAAACTTAGGTAAGATCATTTCCTTCTGACATTACGTATGATGAGTTTCGGAGTCTTCTGAATATTATTATGTTTTTTATGTTGTATTGAAATGTCCGGTAATTAATACGGTCCACGATACGGTATCGGGTGTATTTAACTGTGGTCCCTTCCAGCCGCGCCCACTCGCTCCACTACTTTGTCCTTCGCATTTGTCCAACAGTTAAATTTGTTGTTAACGCGCCATTCAAACACAGATTCTCTAGTTTAATCAATACTGTTTTTCCGACACATGGACATATCTTATACCCATCGGAGTACGAACATTCCTCTCTGTTTAGGTTGTTACTTTATATCAGATCATTAGATCAGGTAAGGTGAGGCTGGTCTGTTATTGTCACATGTTCCTGGGTACAGTGGAAAGCGTGGCTTTGCACCGCTATCTGTTCAGTTCCAGATATGCCATACCATACATAACGATAAAATCATACAAATTCCAGTAGTTGGAGCGTGGAGGAAGATACAGATTGCAGATTATGAGGGTATTATATACCTATATCAATGCTGAATATTGTTGGTTATTTCCATCAAACCCTGAATTCTCCGTGTATTTATGAGAATGAATAACAATTAGTCAAGTCACATTGCATAATAATTCAGTTCTCCGGACAAGTGCAATTACAGAATTTGAGTTTTGTAAAGACTCAAAACAAAGAATGTGTGTAAAAATATTATTTAAAGTGCAATGAGTATATCTGAACAATAAGCCACGAAATATCCCCCTGGGATCTGCGATGATGTAAACTTAAGATGAGAGGCTTTTTAGGTTTGAGCTTCAGTTTATAAGTTTGTTTTGTTATAATGTAGTAGATGTAAAAAGCGGCGTGTTGCATGCTCTCCAGACACATCAGGTATCTACAAAATATAATATATATAGTACCAGGTTAAATAAAAAAAACTCGAGGACATCGAGTGTGGGATATGGATATCACATGGAGAATGTGCTACCAACCAGAGGGAGGGTCGTTTGAGGACGTCAGTGTTACACAACCTGTAATGGCAGTTAGACTGTTTGGTGGATAGGCAAATATCTGGGGTTATGTGGGCGAAAGATGGGTTGGAGTGATTAGTGTAGATGGTCCCCCGGAGGCAGCTGGCCGAAAGGTCTGTTATCGTGTTCGGTGCCAATATAGAGACCAATGCAGAAGAACAGATTGCAGCATATAGTTCGCACTATTAGACTCGCATTGTAGTGCAATCCGTTTGGAGGAAAAATGACCGTCTCTTGCCAGGACAAGTCTTTGATTACGTTGGTTGGTTTCTTCATCCGAGGCAGCGTGGAAGTGTAGAGGTGTGGAGCCAATGGCGGGACGTCCTGGGTAATGTGTAAGGTGTTTGGTGGTATGTGTGATGGATTGTGGGCTCTATTTATAACATGCAAATTTCTCGCGGTCTTTTTCTTGGCAAGACCCGTTACCACGCCAATCTGTGATTGCAACCCGACAATAATGCTTTCCGCTTTCCACGATATATCCCAGTGTGAAGCAAATCGGAGTCACTGAGAAAAAAGAAAAAGCCATATTACCTCAGACTCCTCCTGAAGTAGAGGCGTTGATGTGCCTTGGAAGTCGCAATCAAGGTGATTACCACCCTGGGGACAGATCGATGGTATAATGTGACACCATGCAACTTGAGCTCTTGATCATTTTCAGAGTTCCATACCATTGATGCAGATGTGGGTTGTACTCCACCAATGCTTCATGAAGTCAATAATGACCTCCATACTTCGACTTGCTTGGACATTGATAGATAGGGGTTATTGTCCTGACACCATGACACTAAATTGACTCTCTTCGTCTTCTACTCCGTCTCCACATTACACAAAATTTGACCCATCCCATTTGTATCATCTGCAAACTCGTAGATACAATAAGAGCCGTGTTTGGCCGCACGGTGGCGAGTGTAAATGAGGTACAGTAGCGGACTGAAAACCAATACTTGCAGGGCTCTGGTGTTATTCTGGAGGTGGTGTAATGGAGCATTCAGAGGAAGAGGTGAGGAAAATATACTCGGGTCCCGGAGTTTGTAGATGCCAACCACCCATCCTTCTGCGCTTACATGTACACAACATTGCTCACATTGCTAAACGCATACAGTAATAACGTTTGGTGTCTGTTCTTACTTTCAATATAATCCGCGAACTGATCACTGGGCACCAGTATTGGCTGCCTCGCCAACAGTCTGTCTGTCCTTATCATCTTTTTTTGTTATTATTAATAAGTGTCAAAATTATGATTTATGTATTGGCCCTGAGTGGTTTTATGTGGTGTTTGTGGGGTGGGGGGGGGGGGTGGGGGGGGTGGGGGGTGTTTGGTTGTTTACTTGTCTCAATCTCTTACTTCAAAAGGAAATGCATTTTTTTTCCTGTATCGCGCGCGTCTCCGTCTGCACTGTGCCCTAACGTCATTTAATTGGGCGGCCTTTCGTGGAGACCGATCCTGCGTCCCAAAGCCGCGGGATCTGCGGACATTAACATATCGCGGAGCTTCTTGCTGATGCATAAGCGCGGGGAACGAAGCACCAACTTGCGAGACCTGTGGACTTTAACAATCGTGGAGCCCGCTGTCCACTGAAAAAGAAGAGGCCGACTCGGAACTCGGATGCGCAATGGAGTTTTCAAAAACACACCCGCTCCGACGCAGGTAGTTATGTATCACCCCGAAGACGGCTTCGAATCGTCGGCTGCGGCCATGTTGATCGCCCCCGACTGAGCGGATGGTTTGATTGGCCCCCGAACCGCGGGAAGTATACCGAGGAAGAAGAAGATTGGACTGTTTTGCCTATTTTTTACACAGTGATGAATGTGGTGCAATCCGCTGTGGTGGATGTTTATGTTACCTTTTAATGAAATTGTGTGTCCTTGTTGCTTTTTGTATCGTATGCCTGTATGTACTTCGCATATCACTGCATCATAATTGCTACATGTGGACAATAAAAAGGACCTTTTGAATCAGTTGACGGCTCGAAGTTCGTTTTCTTGTCTCCTTCAAACAATGAAGCTTCTGATCCAATAATTACCGGTTGTTGGGCAATTTCCAGCCTTTTCAATGAAGGGGACATCAGGTGGACGCAAGAGCACTGCATGCGAGCGGCACGAGTCAATCATAAGACATTTATGGCAAACCTTGCAGGTTCACGCGTTTATGCATGGTAATTCGCTACGTCAGATCACCAATAACCAACAACCCCTTCCACGGATCTGAAAAAAAAACAAACGACCAACGGCTTTGTCTTCCTTTCAATCAGTAGACGATGGTGGCAAACCAAGCTTCCCTTTCCTCCCTCCCAACATTTCGGCCGAATTCCATATCCCGGCCTCCGCAGATGACCCGATCCACGCGAAGCCCGACCTCCCGAGAGCTTTGGAGAGATTTTGTTCAATTCCAATTAAAACCCAACATAATAGGAAGATATGGAATGATGAATTGCGGTAAGGATTCCATGAAACAAATTATTATTCACTGACCCCACACTAGTCGTTGGGTCATGGATAGAATTCCCGTGCCATCCTCATTTTCATGAAAAGCGTTGAAACTACGCGAGCATCCATCTTCCTGGCGTCTTTATTGCCGAATCCTAAGAAATCTAAGACATCCCGACAAGTCACGACGATAAGTTCACACGGAGTGGACGCCATTTTCTTATTCTTCAACATATAATCTGGATGAAAATCTTCTTCTTGACCCTGGCAGTTTAATTTCGTTTTATAATATATATATACCCGTTCTCAGATGCTTCTTCTAGAGCTTTGTGCTGAAAAGGTGGGCGCCATGCTTGAACACAAAACTCCAACATACACAGAAAATAGATGAGACAAGTCAGGTCACCGCCGAAGAGGTCATAACGACAAGAGTAGTGAAACGCCCCGTGGCCCAACTCGACCCCACCATCAAAAAGCAAACAAAAGCCAATGGGAGAGGGAGTGCTTTCTGAGAGAGCCAGGCATGGGTCTTGATTGGCCAAAGGGAACTGGTTTCCAAGGGCTATATACCTATCCCACTGATCCAGGCCTTTCAGCAATGGCCCACAACCACCAACCAAGCTAGGTTCCAGAAACCCGCCGCCCACTGCCACAAAATTGGAAATTGGTGGAGAGGTGGAATATTGCGTTAGGGGGACCCGCCCATCTCGTGTCCCACTTATTCCAGTTATAATAAAAAATACTACGGTCCTATTTCATCCATGTCAATAACCAACCCAAAAACCAGATGTGCTATCTTTGTAAGCCACTAATCACCTGTGAGAAGAGCATTTATAAATAACGTTTTCTGAATGACCAGGTACACAACATCTAGGTGGCGCTCCCTTGTCCATTTTTAACATGATTTGCCTCCTCAAAATGGATGAGGCAATGCCTTCCGCAACGTAGAAGACATTCCGCTGGGTTCATGGTGTTGTAACCAATGCAGATGACAGACGCTTTATTTTAAGCTTCAGGTTTAGCGATATATTATTTTACATGTAAAGTACCGATATACTGTGAACAACAATGTTCTGCATGCTATCCAATAGATAAGATACATAAATCATAAATAATAATATCGTTATAAAACGGGCGAAGCAACAGTGCAACAGCATATGATCACACTCAGATTGAGGTTTGCTGTCTGGATTCTGCACAGCGAATGGCGTACAAATAGAATTAGCTGCCAAAAGAGGTAGCTAGAGGTAGAAACTACAACAAGGAACTAACAAACATTTGGCAATAACACAAATAGGAAGCTTCGCGCGACAAAAACATAAATAAACGGCAGGTGGTTCTTAGTGGATGGTCACATTGATCGGCGTATGGAGAATTGGTGTGGCTGAAAGGACCATTTCCTGCTCGAGTGACATGGACAATATATAGAACAAAGTGAAAAATTATAGAGAGAGCAGAATACATTCACCCGCAAATGTTTGCAAAACTATTTTAAACATCAGGCCTTCAGACTGAGTTCAAGACCATAATGGGGTGATGGGATAGAATCAAAAGCCCAACGCCTTTGGATGGACCTTTCATATGCCCGTAACGGTGGAAATGAACCAATTCCTAAGTCTTGTGATGCCGCTTACAAACAACACTACCTTTTGTTTTGCCTGATATGAGTAGGGAAAAGAAAAACAGACCGGTATTTTGTTGTGATATTAGATAATTGTTATTGAGCCGTGAGTGCATTAGGTGAAGACTATGATTGCTCCAGGTATCTGTCATGGGACTCTGGTCTATATTTACAACTCTCTGCAATATCTACGCGTCTTGGCATAGTTGTTCCCCACAACTACGAGCAACTTGACAATAAGCTTATTTTTTTAACCATATGTGTGCAAGAGCAACGGAAGACAATACAAATTTCCTTTTTATTTCCGATTGTGTGCCTTCGTGGGGTTTCGCAATTCAACGTGATTGCACCCACATAAGAGTGAATCAAAAACTGAAAGAAGAAAACTATATACAAACTACACTGCGACCATGGAGGTTTATGGAATAAAAACGGACTGAGGAGATCGTTGATAAAAGTTCTGCAGTTAGATTGTTTGGAAATATCAGCCAATTCAACAGAAGGAAGACAAACAGATAGGTATCCGTGGACCATAAAATGTAGAGGCAGGACCTGAATTATGGAATACGTTTCAGTGTGCGCCAAACGAGCAACAACACTGGGTGTTTGCCTGCTTGGTGTTATGAAAAAAAATTGAAAAATGAAACCACACAGCAGTCTACACAACAATCGAGTTCCTGATGAGATCAATAACTTCTTGAAAAAATTTTTATTAGAAGAAAATACAAATACAAAAAAAAGAAAAAATAATAAAATCGAAAAAAAGGAAACATATTATCGACACAAACTATTCTTAAAGAAAACTAATGACAAAACATTCTTATAAAAAAAAATTAAAAATAAAGAAATTCTTAAAAAAAAAAATTAACTAAAAAAAAAAAAAAAAAAAGAAAAAAAA
>JAVHYY010000930.1:0-38594 GCA_035221665.1 Okamejei kenojei | reverse complement strand
CTCCACCTCGCCACTGCCAGCCAACAGCAACGGCCCCGTACCCAACCACCTCATAGTCTACCGGGTCTTTCCCCCGAAATTTTCTATCCATGTCAACACCCTACCCCAATACCATGTGCTTCTAATTTTAGTCACCAGTCTCCCGTGCGGGACCGTATCAAAGCTTATCTGAAATCTAGATACATAGATCCACGGGCAACTCTTCATCCATTTTACTTGCCAAACCTCAAAAAATTCCAGAAGATTAGTCAAGCATGATTTCCCATTCATAAATCCATGTTGACTTGGAACTAATCAATTTACATGATATCTAAATGCTCCATTCATATACTCTTTAAGATTGACTCCAGCATCTTTCCCCACCACCGAAAAGTCAGGATAACGGTTTCATTCCCCGTTTTCTCTCTCGCTTCTTTCTTGAAAAGTGGGATAACAGTAGCTAACCTCCAATCCACCAGAACTGACCCTGAATCTATTGACTACATTGGAAAATATCACCAATGCTCCACTATTTATAGAGCCACCTCACTAGCGACCCTGGGATGCAGACCAAGAGGCCCAGGGGATTTATCATCTATCCAGCCCATAGCCACCCCAATACTATTTCTCACCTAATGAACATTCTTTCAGTTCCATCTATACACCCTTAGCTCTTCTGTCCTCCAGAACATCTGGGAGATTGTTTTGTGTCCACCTTAGTGAAGACCGATCCAAGAAACCGATCAACTCTCTGGCCATTATCTTGTTGCCTCATACTTCATCTTTTCAGCCCGTCATTGCCCGTTTTGTTTTCTCTCTCACTGTTTATTGATTAGGCTAATCTTTTAACTCTTTAAACGATTAGGCTATCGCTTGACGCATATTTGCCTCCCCCCCGATCTCAATGGAAATGTTACATCTGTATTGAATGATCCCATTAAAATCTTAATTATTCTACAAACTATGGTAATTCATATGTTTCAAAATTTGTTATCAGGAAAAGAAAGCAGTTCCAATAGTTGATATTAATTGATATTGTTTAAAATTATTCCTATGGGAGAGAAAATCTAGCTCTAAACCTAACCTTAATTTGCAATGTCACTGACGATTATCCCTCTGCGTCCACCTCTCTCTCTCCTCTCTCTCCTCTCTCTCTCTCTCTCTCCGCTCCCCCCTCCCCATCTCTCCTCTCCCCTCCTTCCCGCTCTTCTCCCCCTCCCATCCCTCCCCCCCTCACATTCCCCCACTTTCATCTTCCCCCCCAGGCACGTTGGGGGAGCGAGAGTCGAGGGTCCCGCGGAGGGGGGGGGGGCGAGAGTCCACTGCAGGGGGGGAGGAAAAGAAAGGCGTGGGCCTGCGGTAGTGGGTTTGCCGGCGGGATCGGGAACAGCTGAATCTTCCACCGGTAGTGGTGTGGGCGGAAGATAGACAAAAGGTGCGGATGGCCATTCGGCCTTTTCGAAGCCTGCACCGCCATCGATATGATCAAGCTGATCATCCAAACTCAGTATCCTCTACCTGCCTTCTCTCCATACCCCCTGATCCCTTTAGGCCACAAGCAACCACCATCTAACTACATCTTAAACAGCCAATGAAACGTGGCCTCCAACAACATTCTATGGCAGAGAAATCCAAGGAATGAGACATAAGAAGGAAAGAAAAAGGATAAAAAAAAGAAGAGGAAAAGTAGTACCACCCCCCGCGGCCCACTGGCCCCCACCTACGAGAGCGGTAACGCCCACACACGCCTGCCAAATAACCAGAGAGGAGCGGCTCGCACTCTCGCTGGAACACCCCGCCCGCCTACTGCCCTCCTCTCCCGGTCTCCCCCCTCACCCTCCTCTCCCCTTCTTAACACAACCCCAAACTCTCTTGTGAAAAATGTTTCCTCCTCTCAGTCCTAAAGGAATATCTCACACACCCCCTTATCCTTAGACCTGTGGACCCCTTGTCCTGGACCTCCCCAACACGGTGAAACAATCTTCCCTGCATCCTACCTGTCCCACCCCATAAGATTTTGTAATTTTACAATTAGTATATCCCCCTCCAGTCTTCTAAATTCTAGCGAGTACAAGCCGAGTCTATCCAGTCTGTCCACATAGAAAGTCCTGACCATCCCAGGAATCATCTGGTGAACATCTCTGTACCCTCCCGTCATGGTCCCACCGCAAGAATGTCATTCCTCAGATTTGTAGACCAAAACTGTCACGCAATACTCAGGTGTGGTCTCACACAAAGGTCGGCGTGGGCCCAACCGTGGGGGGGGGGGTGGGGTGTCGTGGGCCCGACGTGGTAGAGGCCGAAGGCCAGCCGGAGCGGCGTCAGTTTGTCCGAGGTACGGCCGCTGACAGTCGTTCCCACTCTCACCAGGCTATGGGAAAACGTGGCATTGGCCCAGCGGAGGGGGGCGGGGGAGAAAGGCGAGGCCCGACAGGTTACAGATTACAGTCAGTCCCGATCTCCCCGCCTCCCGGGGCAACGGGAGAGCGGTCTCCCCGGACTCGCCTGCCGCAGCCGACCCGCTACCTGACGCCAGGTGATGGACCAGGCACCTCAGCCCACCCAACCCCTGTCGGAGAAACAGACTCCCCCTCCCGCAAAGCAACATTGCACCACTTACCCAGAGTAGACACGAGGCATTGAGGCGATCTCTGTGTTGAGGTGGATTTCTATTCTACCATGATCATTGCACGATTCCACCTGGCTCCTGTGTACTCACAGCACTGCGTGCTGATAATCCAGTACCGACCGCTATCGTGAACAAACTACACAACAACTTTACTTACTTAACAAGATATTTATTTCATAAAAGCACTCTACACAATTCTATCAGCTATACTAAATAAATGGCGTTTGTTCTATCACCGGTGCTTATCCCCAGGCAGCACCGGTGAGAGTCGCTACACCGCTACTCTCCAACTCCGCTCCGAGCGTGGAGAACGGAGTCGACGCCCCTTGGTCTCTCTCCACCAGTCCTTCGCTGCGCTCTTTTATACAGTTCTTATCTAACTAACTTTGCAAGCCGCGTCTGTCACTTGTTTACTCCAATGTACCCTGCGGTACCTATAAGTTGACCGGTACATCAGAAGTGACCGGTACTCAGAAGTGACCGGTACCCAGAAGTGACCGACATTCTTAGAACTTCGAGAGCATCCTGTTCCCTACCCACCCCATTAACACTGTTATCTGTCATATGTCAGGCAGTCATTTCTTAAAGTGTTTTTTACAACTTCGAAATACATTTTAAACATTTAAGTTCTCAAATAACATTTAATACAGGTGATTACAAGGTAATACAGACAGTTTCCCACATTCCCTCCTTTTATCATACTGATGATAAATCCATACTTTGGTTAGCCAGTGGTTATAAGCCTTTCGCCTGACATCAGCCCAGTCCATATAAACAGTCTTTTTGTGGGGCAAGTTGTCAGCTCGTCTGGTTGCACACTCACATTGAAGCAATTTTCGCAATTAATGCCTTAGATACAACAATTAAAAGATTATTGTCAGCAAAACAATCAGCAGAGTTTTCTTTTTAGCAGAGTTCCAAGTTCCTTTCCCAAATAACAAAAGGATCATAGCCGCACTCAGAACTGCTGGTCCGATTGATATCTCCTGCTTTCTTGCCATCCTTCTTTATTTTTGGTCCGTCATATTCGATACCTTCTTTAGATTTTTGCAGTGACTTAAGTGAGTCCACTTTTCTTGTCCTTCCAACCTTTACCGCCGTCGATGTTGTGTCAAAAGAAACCTGGTATGGTCCTTTCCACCGTGGTTCCAATGTTTTCCTGTTCCAATTCCTTATCATCACATAGTCTCCTGGTTCGATTGGGTTCTTATCTTCGTTCTCCTCCCTCCTCGCTTCCCTGTGCAGCCTGCACCTGTAAATGAATATCTTGCAACGATTTAGTTATTGGACAACATACTGTATCATTGTTTCAGACATTTCATGTAAATCCATAGGTCTTTCTGGAATCTGCATTGCCCCCCAAGGGGTTCGTGCAGGTCTTTCCAAAGACTATCTCAAAAGCAGTTAATTTTGAGTCGGTTTTGGGGATCATCCTCATGTGCATTAGAGCCAAAGGTAGGGCTTGTAGCCAATTTAGCCCTGTTTCTGCACATAATTTACTTAATTTAATTTTTAGCGTTCCATTTGCTCTTTCCACCATTCCGGCTGATTGGGGGTGGTGAGGGCAATGGAACTGTTGTTTAAAATGTTCAAGGCTTTACATAGTTCTTGATTTATTTTTCCAATAAAATGCGGCCCGTTTCTGAGCTCAGTTCTTCTGGTAGTCCGAACCTGGGAATAATCTCTTTTGATTTAACATTTTTACTACCGTTGTTGCCTTGTTATCGGTGGTAGGAAAAGCCACGACCACCCTGCTAAAGACATCAATAAATCACTAATACATATTTATAACAGTGGCATCTTGGAAGTTCAATAAAGTCCATTTGTAACACTTTAAATGGTCCCGTGGGAATGGTGTACTCCCTGCCTGATGCGGTACACTTTTCCCCACGTTGTGCTCGTAGCAAACTAAGCATACCTGCTGCACACATCCTCTGCTACTTTTCCCATTTGTGGGGACCACATGTTTGTAATAACAATCTAACCATCCCCTCTTTACCAACATGTGTCCCCACATGAATAGCGTCAACGACAGTAGGTAACAAAGCATTTGGGAGGCAACCTGGCCTGCTGGTGTTACCCAGAGACCTTGACTATTCGCGGTAGCAGTTATACTACGGGCGCCACACCGACTTTTCAGCATCAGAAGGCGTCCCTCTGAAAACCAATCACATCAAGCGCGCTGATGGTAATTTCAGGGCTTCGTTCGACGATGTTAACTGATAGGCAATTAGTTTCGCCGAGGTCATTGTGTGGGAACTACCATTGGAGGATGTGAAGCTGCGTTCTTGGCGGCAGCGTCAGCTGCTCTCCTAACGCCCTGATGGTTTCCATAGTTCATCCGATGTGTCCTCTGACTTAGTTTCCTTTGGTAGTTTCTGGCCCTTTTTCTTTTCCCTTCCCTTTTTTTACCATCAGTGACCTCCGTGTTTGGTTTTACCAGCTGGCATAAATATCTTCTACATAACACTCCCCTTATCTTTGCTTTCCCGTAACTTTTTATCGAATTCATTACACATTTGCTCAATCGATATCACTTTTACCCGTTGGGGATAATCCCCTCCTTAGGCAGTTGTCTGCCCAACTAGCAGCTCTACTTTTTTCCCCCTTTCTCTCATGTACTTGTCCAAGCCACAAATGGTGGGCTGCCATTTTAATACCTTTTCCTTTCGTACTACTTTCCTTTTTTTTCCACACATCTTGCACGCAATCTTTCAACGCATCTTCATTCCACGTACCTCCTTCAGGCCATACAGCTGGACCATAACGTTCCATCGCATTCCCAGACAAACATCGCAACCATGCATCACATTCAGGATGTTTCACAACACAAAGACATTCAACGGGGACCCAGGGTCCTGACATTTATCCAACTTATTACCCATGGTTACACTATATCACTATATCCTTATTACTATTTTTAGGCTTCTCTTGCGAGCCAGGGCCTCGTAACCCCCTGAGCGTTAGTGATTTAGGCTCTCTCCTCGCGAGCCAGGGCCTCAAAACCTGAGCGGGCTGTCTTTTGGCAATTCTCCTCCGTGTGCCTGGTAAGCCACCCCGTCACGGTGTAGCCGATAGGGTCCAGGAGCGTTCGTTTATAGGTCTCGTCAATTAGCAACGGTGGGTCTCTTGACAGGACGACAAGGGTAGACGATGGGGTGAAAGCAACCGAGAGAATCACTCGTGGGCCGTTGTTTCGACTTGATCGACTACCTTTCGCCAGTTAACAACACCAAAACAACCTCACCGATCTAATATTTTGAGACCCTGCTCGCAGCGCCAATTGTTGAGGTGGATTTCTATTCTACCATGATCATTGCAAACGATTCCACCTGGCTCCTGTGTACTCACAGCACTGCGTGCTGATAATCCAGTACCGACCGCTATCGTGAACAAACTACACAACAACTTTACTTACTTAACAAGATATTTATTTCATAAAAGCACTCTACACAATTCCTATCATCTATACTAAATAAATGCGTTGTTCATCACCGGTGCTTATCCCCAGGCAGCACCGGTGAGAGTCGCACACCGCTACTCACCAACCCGCTCGAGCGTGGAGATCGGGAGTCGACCCCCTTGGTCTCTCTCCCCCGTCCTTCGCTGCGCTCTTTTATACAGTTCTTATCTAACTTTGCAAGCCGCGTCTGTCACTTGTTTACTCCAATGTACCCTGCGGTACCAGAAGTGACCGGTACTCAGAAGTGACCGGTACTCAGAAGTGACCGGTACCCAGAAGTGACCGACATTCTTAGAACTTCGAGAGCATCCTGTTCCCTACCCACCCCATTAACACTGTTATCTGTCATATGTCAGGCAGTCATTTCTTAAAGTGTTTACAACTTCGAAATACATTTTAAACATTTAAGTTCTCAAATAATACATTTCAATACATGTGATTACAAGGTAATACAGACAGTTTCCACATCTGATTGTGTGGAGCAAAGGCTCCTCTAGTATCATTGGTGTGGAGTGAAAATTGATCTGATCTGATCCCGCCCGAACCCATTGCGCACGCGCGGAGAGACAGCGTCGCGGTCCGTCCTTACTGCGTCACCGGCTTCAGAACGCTAATTGCGCTCCAATTTTTTTTTTCCTCGCGAATTTTTCTTACTCTGTGAAAAAAGGGGGTTGCGACCGCACTCAATGCACCCCCCCTTCGGTAAATCTGTGGCCATTTAGGACTGAGATGAGAGAGAAACTTTCCCACCCAGAGAGTTGTGTATCTGTGGCCCATTTGGGACTGAGATGGAGAGAAACCTTTCCACCAGAGAGTTGTGAATCTGTGGGATTTCTCTGCCTCAGAGGGCGGTGGAGGCTGGTTCACTGGATGTTTTCAAGAGAGATTTAGCTTTTGGGGCTAACGCAATCAAGGGATATGGGGAGAAGGCCCCCCAGGAACGGGGTATTTGATTGTGGATGATCAGCCATGATCACATTTGAATGGCGGGTGCTGGCACGAAGGGCGAATGGCCGACTCTGCACCTGTTTTTTTGTCCATCACTAACTCTCTCTCTCTCTCTCCGTTAAGAAATCGAGGATTTTTTGGGTCGTGGGGGAAATCGGAAAAGGTCTCTCCTGTCTGTCTCCCCGTCACAGCTGCCGGGGGGGAGAATTGCTTCCATCATGTCTACCCGTTCAATCCATCCAGTCAGATGGCAGTGAATGCTGTCTCTACCCCAGTATTTCACTCCATGAGGAACTTGCGACAGGAAGGTGTGAGCGGATAGAGAGTAAGGGGGAGAGGGAGGAGCAAGGAAGGGGGGGGAGGGGAGAGAGAGAGAGAGAGAGAGAGAGGGAGAGGGAGAGAAAAAGAAGAGAGGAGAGAGGGGGAGAGGAAAAGGGTGAGAGGGGGGAGAAGAGAAAGAGGGGGTGAGAGAGAGAGGAAGGGAGAGGAAGAGAGATGGAGGGGGGGGGAGAAGTTGGGGGGAAGAGTCAAGCTTGGAAAGGGCGCGGAGAAGATTTACGAGGATTTTGCCCGGGACTCGAGGGCCTGAGCTACAGGGAGAGGTTGGGGCAGGGCTGAGACTCTATTCCTTGGAGCACAGGAGAGGATGAGGGGTGATCTTACAGAGGTGTACAAAATCACCAGAGGAATAGATCTGGTAGACAGACAACAAATCTCTTGCCCAGAGCAGGGGAATCGAGAACCAGAGGACACGGGTTTAAGATGAGAGTGGGGAAAGATTTAATGGGAATCTGAGGGGCAACTTTTCCACACAGAGGATGTGGGTGTATAGAACGAGCTGCCGGAGGAGGTAGTTGAGGCTGGACTATCACAACACTTGAACGGGTACATGAATAGGTGACAGGTTTGGAGGGATGTGGGCCAAACGCGGGCAGGTGGAGGGTCTAGTGTAGATGGGGCATGTTGGATCGGGGGTGGGACTAGTGTAGATGGGGCATGAAGTCGGGGTGGGACTGGTGTGGATGGGGCATGTGGTCGGGGTGGGACTAGTGTGGATGGGGCATGTTGGTCGGGGTGGGACTAGTGTAGATGGGGCATGCTAGGTCGGGGTGGGACTAGTGTAGATGGGGCATGTTGGTCGGGGTGGACTAGTGTAGATGGGGCATGTTGGTCGGGGTGGACTAGTGTAGATGGGGCATGTTGGTCGGGGTGGGACTGGTGTGGATGGGGCATGTTGGTCGGGTGGGACTAGTGTGGATGGGGGCAATGTTGGTCGGGTGGGACTAGTGTAGATGGGCATGCTGGTCGGGTGGGACTAGTGTAGATGGGGCAATGTTGGTCGGGGTGGGACTAGTGTAGATGGGCTGTTGGTCGGGGGTGGGTCTAGTGTAGATGGGCATGTTGGTCGGGGTGGGACTAGTGTCCGAAGATGGGGCATGTTGGTCGGGTGGGACTGGTGTAGATTGGGGCATGTTGGTCGGGGGTGGGACTAGTTGTAGATAGGGGGCATGTTGGTCGGGGTTGGGACAGTGTAGATGGGGCATGTTGGTCGGGGTGGGACTGTGTAGATGGGGCATGTTGGTCGGGGTGGGACGGGTGTAGATGGGGGCATGTTGGTCGGGGTGGGACTAGTGTATACGGGGCATGTTGGTCGGGGTGGGAACTGGTGTAGATGGGGCATGTTGGTCGGGTGGTGGACAAGTGTAGATGGGGCATGTTGGTCGGGGTGGGCAAGTTGGGCCAAGGGCCTTTTTTCCGCGCTGGATCTCTCTGTGACTCTGACTCGCTCTCGCTCTTTCTTCTTTCTTTCTCTCGCTCTCTCCTTTCTTCCTTCCTTACTTTTTTCTCTCTTTACTTCTCTTTCTCTCTGTCTCTCTCTTTCTTTCTTTCTTGCTCTGTTTCTCTCTATTCCTTGTCTTACTCCCTCCCTCTCTCCCTCTCTGTCAACAGGCGGCTGATTGACGGTCAGACCGACCTATAGGAGCGGGATGAGGGGGCGGGAGCGACGTGTTGGAGCCAATGGGACGTCGAGCAGAGGGTGAGGGGGCGGGACCAGCAGCCACTGAGCGACGTCGGCTTTGACCAATGAAGATGAGCATGGGGCGGGACAATGGCGGCTTTGACCAATGAGAGCGAGCAGGAGCGGGGAAACGTCGGCTTTGACCAATGAGAGGGGAGCAAGGGGGCGGAACAACGTCGGAACTGATCTATAAGAGTGAAGGTTTTAAAGAAGGAACTGCAGATGCTGGAGAATCGAGGGTACACAAAAAGCTGGAGAAACTCAGCGGGTGCAGCAGCATCTAAGGAGCGAAGGAGATAGGTGACGTTTCGGGAGAGTGAAGGAACCGGGGGCGGGACAAGAGCGGCGGTTCGACGTCTGCAGCGACCAATGAGAGGGGGCAGAGGGGCGGGACGACGTGCGCTTGGACCAATGGGACGTAGATTAGGGGCGGGTCCTTTGGACTGATTGACGCCTGTAGCGGCTGAAGCGACCAATGGCGTGTCGAGTAGAGGGGGCGGTGCGGGCAGATGGAGGGAGGGCGGCGGAGAGAGAGGGCGGGGCTTCCCGCGCCAGTGATGCCTTTTTTTTAAAGAAGGAACTGCAGATGCTGGAGAATCGAGGGTACACAAAAAGGCTGGAGAAACTCAGCGGGTGCAGCAGCATCTAAGGAGCGAAGGAGATAGGCGACGTTTCGGGTCGAGACCCTTCTTCACCCCGACCCCACCCCGACCAACATGCCCCAGTGACGCTGATGCTGGGGCTGGTGGACGGAGAGAGGGAGAGAAAGGGGAAAAAGAAGAAGAAAGGAGGGAAAATGGAGGAAAAGAGGGAGAGAAGAAGAAAGGAGGGAAAAAAGAAATGAAGAGAGAGAAGGGAAAGAAGAAGAAAGGAGGGAAAAAAGAAAGGAAATAAGAGTAAAGGGAGAAAGGGAAAAGAAGAAAGGAGGGAAAAAAGAAATTAAGAGAGAGAAAGGGAAAAAGAGGAAATGAAAGAGAGAGAGAGGAAGGAGGGAAAAAAAGAAAGGAAGCGAGAAGAGGGCAAAAAGATAAATGAAGGGAGAGAAAGGGGGAAAGAAGAAAGGAAATAAGACTAAAGGAAGAGAAAGGGGGAAAAAATAAATGAAGAAAGAGAAAAGGGGAAGAAGAAGAAAGGAGGGAACAAAGAGGAAAGAGAGAAAGGGGAAAAGAGAAATGAAGAGAGATAAAGGGGAAAAGAGGGGAAAAAGAGAAAATAGAGAGAGGAAGAAGAAAGGAAGGAAAAAAGAGGATATAAGAGGAAAAGAAGAAAGGAGGAAAAGGGAAATGGAGAGAGAGAAAGAGGAAAGGATGGAAAACAAATGAATAGAGAGAGAAAGGTGAAAGAAGGGAAAAAGAGGAAATTGAAGAGAGAGAGAAAGGGAAGAGAAGGAGGGGAAATGGAGGGAGAAAGGGGAAAAGAAGAAAGGAGGGAAAATGAAAATGAAGAGAGAGAGAAAGAGGAAAAGAAAGGAGGGGAAAAAAAGAGAAATTGAAGTGAGAGAAGGGAGGGGGAGAAGAAAGAAGGGGGAAAAAAGAAAGATAAAGAAAGGGGGAAGAGGTAAAGGTGAAGGGGGAAAAAAGAAAGGGGGAAGAGAGGAAGGAAACAGGGATATGGAAAAAAAGAGAAAGGGGGAAAAGGGGGAAGGGAAAAAAAGGGGAGAGATAATGAAAGGGAGGGAAAGAAGGCAGGGGAAAATTAAGAAAGGGAGGAAGGAATAAATAAGGGTTGAGAAAGGAGGAAGAAGAGGAAGAAAAAAAGAAAGGGGAAGGAAATAAAAAGAGACAGCTAAGGAAGGAGAAGGAGGGAGAGAGAAAGATGGAGAAAAAGAAGTGAGGGAAAGAAGAGAGGACAGAGGGAAATAAAGAATGGGAGCAAAATGAAGAAAGAGAGGGAGCGAAAGGAGGGGCGAGCATGCGAGAGTGAAATAAGAGAAAGAAAGGGAGAGAAAAAATGATGGAAGGAAAGAGAGAGAAAGGAGGGGAGACAGAAAGAAGGGGAAAGAGCGAAAGGATGGGGAGTGTGCAAGGAGGGGAGAAAAAGAAAACAAAGAAAGGGAGAGAAAAAAGGAGGGAAGGAAAGACGAAGGAAAGGAGAGCGAAAAAAAATGAAGGAAGGAAAGAGAGAGAGAGAAAGAATGGAGAGCGAGAAGGACAAAAAGAAAGGGAGAGAGAGGAAGAAACAAGAAAAAGAGAGAGAGGGAAACCTGTCCTACTCGAATGGCCAACTCTTGCACCTATTTTCTATGTTTCTGTTCCTATCCATGTACCACCCCGACCAACATGCCCCATCTACACTAGACCCACCTGCCCGCGTTTGGCCCACATCCCTCCAAACCTGTCCTATTCATGTACCTCTTCAAGTGTTGTGATAGTCCCAGCCTCAACTACCTCCTCCGGCAGCTATTTCCATACACCCAACACCCTCTGTGTGGAAAGGTTACCCCTCAGATTCCAATTCAAATTTTCCCCACCCCCGCCTCTCTCACCTTAAACCCGTGCCCTCTGGTCCTCGATTCCCCTACTCTCGGCAAGAGACTCATTGTGTCTCCCCGATCTCTTCCTCTGGTGATTTTGTACACCTTGATAAGATCGCCCCTCATCCTCCTGTGCTCCAAGGAATAGAGTTCCAGCCTGCTCCAACCTATCCCTGTAGCTCAGGCCCGTCGTGTACCGGCAACATCCTCATAAATCTTCTCCGCGCCCTTTCCAAGCTCGACAACGTATTTCCTGTTTCACCAGGAGGCTGCAGTTATATCCTTAAATTTGGCTGGGGTTTATTGGATAGTTATCCTTCTGGCACTGGTTTAGTGCAGCAGGTTCAGTTGCTACATAATTGTGATAGTACAGGATGATAATGTTTGTAAATTGTAATATATAATATTATGTTACAAATACTTGAGCAGACCAGAAGGGGGTCAGGTCTCAAAATAGTCACAGGCATACCAGGGGACCTTTGATAAGGTCAGCACACGTATATACAACAATATGTCAAGTTCATCAAGAGTCTTGGAGTTCTGGACTAGCAATGTTGTTAGACACAAAAAATTTGGGAGAACTTATGGTTCGGGCTATTCCAGATGATAAAAACTGAGTTTGTGTTATGTAGGAATGGATTCTGATTCCAGATCTCATTCCACCAGGGCTGCTACAACATCAGCAGCAAAGGTATTTATGTTCCGTTGGGTCGCATTGTTAAGGCTGCAGCAAGGTCCAATGAACGAATCTCCAAACATCTGTAATGACCCTTTGCTGAACCAGGGGTATTTGTTAATTCTATTTGTGTTCTGGTTATATTTTCCATCTGGGTGAGAGATGGATATATTATTGTTTCATTTAAACAGCATCAGCATGTTTTACATCTGTCATGACTGTATGCATTATTAATGTTTTCCCCTCATTTGTCAATGAAGCAGCTGTGGTTGTGTATACTCGTTCCACACGGCATGAAATCACGGAACTTTGAAGTCTTCACGTATTCACTCACGTGACTCCGAAGTAAAATAGTAAGATTAAACAAGAACTTACCAGTTTCATCTTTATTTGATGAGGAGTCAAGTTGAGGGACTACGTGCCCTCCTCTCCCAGCCCTCATTGATCTCATCTGGTAGTTCTAGTCTTTTATTATCTTACCATTATACTTCAGTCACTATTATCTGTGATTTCACACCGATGCTTTGAAGATTGACGCACAAACGGCTGTACGGGGTACTTCACATAGTCCCTCAACTCGACGACTCATAAAATAAAGATCAAAGTTCAAACGGGTAAGTTCTCGTTTAATCTTACTATTTATGTTCAGAGTTTTGTCTGAGCCAGGTTTAATAGTCTGATGGCTATGGGGAAATAGCTATTCCTGAACCAGGACGTTGCAATCTTCAGGCTCCTGTACCTTCTACCTTAAGGTAGCAGGGAGATGAGTGTGTGGCCAGGATGGTGTGGGTCTTTAATGATACTGCCAGCCTTTTTGAGGCAGTGACTGCGATAAATCCCCCCGATGGAAGGAAGGTCAGAGCTGATGATGGAATGGGCAGTGCTTACTATTTTTTGTAGTCTTTTCCTCTCCAGGGCGCTCATGTTGCGGATGTAACCGGTCTCTATGTAAGCTTGCTACTGTGCACCTGTAGAAGTTAGAGAGAGTCTTCTTGACAAACCATAATCTTCTCAGGAAGTAGAGGCGTTGATGAGCATTCTTGATAATTGCCATTAGTGTTCTTGGACCAGGGAAGATATTCAGAGATGTGCCCAGGAATTTGAAGCTCTTGACCCTTTCAACCCATTGATATAAACGAGACTGTGGGTCCCCATCCTACTCCTTCAAAAGTCCACAATCAGTTCCTTGGTTTTGCTGGTGTTGAGGGCCAGGTTATTGTGCTGGCACCGTATGGACAGTTGCTCGATCTCTCTTCTGTACTCCGACTCATCCCCATCAGTGATATGTCCCACAACAGTGGTTTCGTCAGCGAACTTAATGATGGAGTTTGCACTGTGACCAGCTATGCAGTCATGAGTATAGAGAGAGTACAGCAGGGGGCTGAGCATGCAGCCTTGAGGTGCTCGCGTGCTGATTGTTATCGAGTCAGACACAATTCCACCAGCAGAGGAGGAGAAAGGTCTTAAATAGGAAAGGGAAAATAGATTATGAAAGAAAACTGACAGGGTACATAAAAAGTGACTGCAAAGGTTTTTATAGATGTGAAGAGAAAAAGATTAGTTAAAACAAATGTAGGTCCCTTGCAGTCAGAAACAGGTGAATTTATCATGGGGAACAAGGACAAGGCAGACCAATTAAATAACTACTTTGGTTCTGTCTTCACTAAGGAAGACATAAATAATATGCTGGAAATAACGGGACCGGGGGTCAAATGAGATGGAGGAACTGAGTGAAATCCAGGTTAGCCGGGAAGCGGTGTTAGGTAAATTAAATGGATTAAAGGCCGATAAATCCCCAGGGCCAGATAAGTTGCATCCCAGAGTACTTGAGGAAGTAGCCCCAGAAATAGTGGATGCACTAGTGATCATTTTTCAAAACTCTTTGGATTCTGGAGTAGTTCCTGAGGATTGGAGGGTAGCTAATGTAATCCCACTTTTTAAAAAGGGAGGGAGAGTGAAAACAGGGAATTACAGACCAGCTAGTCTAACATCGGTAGTGGGGAACCTGCTAGAGTCAGTTATTAAAGATGGGATAGCAGCACATTTGGAAAGTGGTGAAATCATTGGACAAAGTCAGCATGGATTTACGAAAGGTAAATCATATCTGACGAATCTTATACATTTTTTCGAGGATGTAACTAGTCGAGTGGATAAGGGAGAACCAGTGGATGTGTCATATCGGAACTTTCAGAAGGCTTTCGACAAGGTCCCACATAAGAGATTAGTATACATACTTAAAGCACACGGTATTGGGGGTTCAGTATTGATGTGGATAGAGAACTAGCTGGCAGACAAGAAGCAAAGGGTAGGAGTAAATGGGTCCTTTTCAAAATGGCAGTCAGTAACTAGTGGGGTACCGCAAGGCTCAGTGCTGGGACCCCAGCTATTTACAATATATATTAATGATTTGGATGAGGGAATTGAATGCAACATCTCCAAGTTTGCGGATGACACGTAGCCGGAGGGCAGCGTTAGCTGTGAGGAGGATGCTAGGAGGCTGCAAGGTGACTTGGATAGGCTGGGTGAGTGGGCAAATGCATGGCAGATGCAGTATAATGTGGATAAATGTGAGGTTATACACTTTGGTGGCAAAAACAGGAAAGTAGACTATTATCTGAATGGTGGCCGATTAGGAAAAGGGGAGATGCAGCGAGACCTGGGTGTCATGGTACACCAGTCATTGAAAGTAGGCATGCAGGTGCAGCAGGCAGTGAAGAAAGCAAATGGTATGTTAGCATTCATAGCAAAAGGATTTGAGTATAGGAGCAGGGAGGTTCTACTGCAGTTATACAGGGTCTTGGTGAGACCACACCTGGAGTATTACGTACAGTTTTGGTCTCCAAATCTGAGGAAAGACATTCTTGCCATAGAGGGAGTACAGAGAAGGTTCACCAGACTGATTCCTGGGAAGTCAGGACTTTCATAAGAAGTAAGACTGGATAGACTCGGCTTGTACTCGCTAGAATTTAGAAGATTGAGAGGGGGGGGATCTTATAGAAACTTACAAAATTCTTAAGGAATTGGACAGACTAGATGCAGGAAGATTGTTCCCGGTGTTGGGGAAGTCCAGAACAAGGGTCACAGTTTAAGGATAAGGGGTAAATCTCTTAGGACCGAGATGGGAAAAACATTTTTCACACAGAGTGGTGAATCTCTGGAATTCTCTGCCACAAAGATAGTTGAGGCCAGTTCATTGGCTATACTTATGAGGGAGTTAGATGTGGCCTTAGTGGCTAGAGGGAGCAGGGGGGTATGGGAGAGAAGGTTCAGGTTTTTCGGGGGATACTGAGTTCGATGATCAGCCATGATCATATTGAATGGCGGTGCAAGCTCGAAGGGCCGAATGGCCTGCTCCTGCTCGTATTTTCTATGTTTCTATCTCCTTTTTCTTGGTTTTGTGCAAGGTAGAGTAAATGGCCTGTCCCACTTACGCGATTTTTTTCGGCGACTGTTGACACCAGTCACAGTCGCTGCAGGTCGCCGAAAATGTTCAACGTTGAAAATCCAGCGGTGACCAGAGAAAGGTACGACTCTTTGGGCGACTATTCACGACCATACAGGAGTCACCCCGCAACATGTCACAGTCTCAACCAACCAGCCTGGCCTTGTGGGAAAAGAAAATACAGTGAAAGCAACCACCACGTAAAGATGCCAATCCCAACAAAGGAACAACTATCACCAGGTCACAGGTGTGACTGGAAGACCTGGTAGTCCCTCAAATAGGCTTCGTACCGGGATGGGCTGATGTAAGACCAATACGAGCAAATGGGGCTATGCAGATGCAGCAGACACAGAATGTGAATGTGGAACATTTATACAATCCATGCCACACCTACTAAGATGCTCACTTCTTGGTGAACAATGCTGCCTGGAAGATCTAGCGGTGGCAAACGAGAAGGCTGACCACTGTGCAAGAGGCTGGCTGAACATTTGAAATATAGATGATGGACACCCAAGAAGAAGAGTATCTTGTAAAATAATGGATTGTCAAAGTTTCCTCAAGTGACTAGAAAGTCTCTTCAAAAACAGTACAGCTAGTCTATCGCAATGGATTGGTGTACATTGAAAGCTAAAAATGACTGTTAAAAATGCTATAAATTCTCATCAGCGCCTGGCCAATAGCTAATAGGATGAGGCTTGCCATTTGCTAATCGGGTGGCTATATAAAATTAAGAATATCCCAACAAAAAGAATCTGCAATTTAAATTTCAGTTTGCCCCTTAGTTTGTGGGATGGTGTTTCTCTTGCTTTTACCCAGGTGAACTATTGAGTGTCATGGATGTAATAAGCTTTGCAACTGAAGACAGATAATTGTAGATGCTATTAAGAATTTAATGTCCAGAACCAATTGACCCCAGTAACAATGCAACTGAACCTCTGAAGTGGAATACTGAACTGGCTTGACAGACCTTTACATGCTAAGTGAAATATGCAGGAAACATGCTGAAATATAAAGAAATTGGGCAATTGGAATATGAAAGCAAAATACCTTCCTTTAGTCCCACGCCATATATCTGAGCAGCCAGTGCAGTCACTAGAGCCAAACGACACTTCAGCAACAGACCCATATGCAAACGCCCAAGTGCTTCCACATTATATGTTTCCTGGTGGAAATTTTTATTCATAGGATCCTTGCATTACTGAGGGGAAACATTTTCTATTATAATTTTATTTTTGTCAAAATGAAAAGGCTTTTTACATTTATTTTAATCTAAACATGATGGATTGTCAAAGTATCCCCAAGTGCGCAGGCCACGGGGTAACCGAGGCCGGAGCCCCTGCAGGTCGGAGCCGGTGAAGGCCGTAGTCCCCGTGGGTTGGCAGAGGTGGAGCCCACATGCCGAGAGTCAATGGAGCTATGCAACTGGGCTCTGTGTCGGCGCCACGGAGGCATCCGGAGAGAACCTCGCAGCGATAGTGGAGAGGTCGGTGCGGTGGTCGATGGGGGCGCCGACTGACGGACGAGGACAGGCATGTGGAAGTGAGGATGCCGCTGGCGAGGGAAGAAACAAAGGAGGACACGGCATGGGGGAGGAGGAGAACGTACAAACTCTGTACAGTCAAGCACCCATAGTCAGGATCTAACCCAGGTCTCTGGCGCTGTACGGCAGTAGCCTACTGCTACGCCACCGTGCCGCCCGTCTATGAATCTATGACTTCAAGCTCAGTCCTCTTCCAAGGACAGGGAAATGTTGCTATAAAATGTTTGGATGAAGCAATGTTGTGAAGTGCTCTAGAGAGTTATTCTGGAAAAGCATAGGAATAAAGAGATATGGGCCATGTGGAAAGCAGATGAGATTGGTTTATCTTGGCATTATGTTCGGCACAGACATTGTGGGCCGAAAGGCTTGTTCCTGTGCTGAATGTTCTCGGCTCTATGATGCTTATTTCTGTAGAAATAAACAAAACTGGCGCAAAACTGTGCAACCGACTCTGTCCATTCACTGTCATGCAAGTAGCAAACAATACGCCAAGTCATGAACCAAATGTGAATTAAAAGCATCCCACCAGGATTTCAATGCTTTTATTCCTTATTGATATCATCGCGATTTTTTTAATGAGGTTGATAATATGAAGTGGTCGAATGCACATTTTAATCAGCAGACAGAAGCCATTATGTCAAATGCAAACAGCTGCATAGAGAAACATGTTATCTGGAAAGAAAAGGGAGACTGTTGGGTGGCAGCATTCCGAATAAAGCTATCAGAAAATGCAGAGCTCACAGTGTTCTTGTCAGTTAAGATGCGCTTTCATTGTAATTGGATAATTCTGTCGAGCCGTTTGCCTACACCCAAATGGTTGAAGTTGTAGACAGAAGAAACTGCAGATGCTGATTTACAAAAACTAATTTAGCATTGGTGTTTTTTTAATTGAAGAACGTGTGATACAACTTCAACAAAGAAATGCGGCATCGGTGGAGGGAAATGGACTGACGACATTTTGGGTCATGACCTTTCTTCAGCCTACTGGGGTAAAGGGGAGAAAAATGGGAAAAAAAGCCGGGGAAGGGACAAAGCCTGAAAAGTGATAGGTGCACTCCGTAGGAAGGAACTGCAGATGCTGGTTTAACACCGAAGATATACACAAAAAGTTGGGGTAACTTAGCAGGTCAGCCAGCATCTCTTGAGAAATAGAATAAATAATGTTGTCTTGCCTGAAAATTCACCTATTCCTTTTCTCCAGAGATGTTGCCTAACCCACTGAGTTACTCCAACATTTTATGTCTATCATAAGTGATCGGTGTTACAGGTGATAGACTGGAGAAGATAGTGCGAAAGCTATATATGAAGTCAAATAAGGACCGAAAAGGAATTCAATGTAAAGTCGGAGGAAGGGGACAGGAGAGAGAGAAAAGAAAGTGGATAAAACAAAATGGGTACTTTGAGATCTGCAGAAGGGGGATGGAAAGAATATGATAAGGCAGATGGGAGGAGAAGTGTGCACATCCCTAGGGGGGTATGAGGAGTGGCAAGGAAGGTAGGTAGTGGAGTATTACTTGAAATTCAATGTTCATACCATTGGGAATTGGGTTGTAGGCTACCCAGGTAGAATTCGAGGTGCTGTCTTCTAGATTGATAGTGGCTTCACTGGCAGTGGAGGGGGGGGTCAAGGATAGAAAGGTCTGAATGGGAAAGAGAGTTGTCAAGTTGGTTTCCTGAAAGCTTGCACAGTTGTAACTTTAACATGTAACACCTTCTAAGAGTATGTAATTTACTGTAAAATGGGCACAATGGGACGTTATTTTGACCTAGATGGTAATAAAACACAAACTGAAAGGACATACTTGTATGACTCCAAATCTAGCAAATGTCTAATGCAACCTATCTCAGAATGCTAGATGCCACTCACTGCAGCTTTGGTGGGAGTGAAACCCAAATACATTGGACAATGAGACAATTCAGTGTTGGGGCTAGCAAATAACAAAACATATGGGAGGTGCAATCAAGGCGAGATCTTTACAGCCATTCAGGTATACCACACCACAACCCCTGTAGACAGGTCAAAGGGAGCTTTATGGTTTTCCTGACTAAAAAGATACAAATTGCTGGAGTAAATCAGTGAGTCAGGCAGCATCTCTGCAGAACATGGATATGTGATGTTCCAGGTCAGGATCCTTCTTCAGATTGATAGTGTGAAGGGAGGAGAAAATTGGAAAGTAGCAGTGGCTGGACAAACGTCTACAAACATCTCCCTTCTCCCCTTTCTCTCTCCCTCAAACACTCCCACCCCCCCTTACTTTTTCCTCCCTTCCCCTGAACCCTGGCTGATATTGAATCAGTCCCCTCCTGCCACCCTAATCCCCCCCTTCTTCACTAAAAGACAGTTAAGAGTTCACAACTTGGCATTCGTATATATAAAAAAAGATCTGAAAAGCATGTGTTTTCACTGGGTGCTTTGGCTTTCTGGCACATTCCAAAGAAAGGTTAATTGGCTCTAGTGTGCAGGATGGAACTAGTGTACGGGTGATCGCTGATCAGAGTGGATTCGGTGGGATGAAGGACCTATTTCCAGCCCAAATATCTAAACTAATCTAAAACCAAACTAAACTGCATCTGACTGTGGCATATTGTTTGAAATAGGTTTATTGCGCAAGTTTGCATAATTTGTTATTGGAAACATAGAAACATAGAAATTAGGTGCAGGAGTAGGCCATTCAGCCCTTCGAGCCTGCACCGCCATTCAATATGATCATGGCTGATCATCCAACTCAGTATCCCGTACCTGCCTTCTCTCCATACCTCTGATCCCCTTAGCCACAAGGGCCACATCCAACTCACTCTTAAATATAGCCAATGAACTGGCCTCAACTACCCTCTGTGGCAGAGAGAGTTCCAGAGACTCACCACTCTCTGTGTGAAAAAAGTCTTTCTCATCTCGGTCTTAAAGGATTTCCCCCTTATCCTTAAGCTGTGACCCCTTGTCCTGGACTTCCCCAACATCGGGAACAATCTTCCTGCATCTAGCCTGTCCAACCCCTTAAGAATTTTGTAAGTTTCTATAAGATCCCCTCTCAATCTCCTAAATTCCAGAGAGTTTACAGTTTGGATTCACAGTACTTTTAAATGCACATTTAAGGGCTGGTGTTGAACTTATTTTATGCTTTTGCCGATGTTTCAAGATTCTAGTTCTTTGCATGAGCTGAACTGCTGATAAACCAATGGCTGTGCTCCGTCAGAAAATTCAGGATCCAATCGCATATCAGTGAGCTGAGGCCTAGCTGTGGGGTTGGGTGATGAGCTTGGTGGGGATGACCGTATTGGTCGCACAGCTATAGTCAATGAAGAGCATCCTTACGTAGGTGCCCTGTCTTTCCAGGTGGGTCAGGACAGTGTGAAGAGCCACAGAGATGGCATCCTCTGTGGATCTATTTGCCGTGTATGCAAATTGATGAGAGACCAATGATGCAGGGATGCTGGATTTGATGTGGGAATGGACCAGCCTTTCAAAGCACTTCATTGGTATTGGACTTGGGGCAACCGGGCAGTAGTCATTCAGGTTGGTGACTTTAGACTTTTTCGGCACCGGCAGTATGGTAGCTGTCTTCAGGCACTTACGAGAGATAGACAGGTTAAAGATCCTCGTAAATACCTCTGCCAGCTGTACAGATGATCCTGTACCCTCTGTACTCCTAGAAATACCTGCCTTTGTTGTTCCACTGTCATCCCTGCTATGGTATCTTTCCAGTCAACTTTGGCCAGCTCCTC
Source organism: Okamejei kenojei (assembly GCA_035221665.1). Classification (NCBI taxonomy): domain Eukaryota; kingdom Metazoa; phylum Chordata; class Chondrichthyes; order Rajiformes; family Rajidae; genus Okamejei; species Okamejei kenojei. The sequence continues at coordinate 17,701 of JAVHYY010000930.1, read as the reverse complement.
CCTCATGGCTCCATAATGTGCTTTATTCACCTGTAACACTGACACCTCCAATTTACCCTTCTCCCCCTCCAATTATAGAATAAGCTTGACAATATTATGATCACTACCTCCTAATGGCTCCTTCACCTCAAGTTCCTTTATCAAATCTGATTCATTACATAACACTAATCCAGAATTGCCTTCTCCAACCTGAACCAACCTGATCTCCCGGTTGCTGGACACTTTAATTCTCCTTCCCATTCCCACACAGACCTTTCTGTCTTCAATCTCCTCCATTGTCAGAGTGAGTGAAGCTAAACTCAAATTGGATGAATAGCATTTCATATTTTGCTTGGCAGCTTACAGCCCAGTGGTACGAATCTTCATTTCTCCCACATCAGGTAGCCCCGGCATTCTCTCTCTCTCTCTCTCTGTGTATCCCTCCCCCACCCAAGTCGCACCAGCTTACAATGGCCTGTTTCCTTTATCGTTGTCCTTTTTTACATATAACCATATAACAATTACAGCACGGAAACAGGCCCTCTCGCCCTTCCAGTCCGTGCCGACCATTTGTTTTCCCCTACTCCATCTACCTGCACTCAGACCATACCCCTCCATTCCCTTCCCGTCCATATACCTATCCACTTTACTTTTAAATGTTAAAATCGATCCTGCCTCCACCACTTCTGCTGGAAGCTCATTCCACACAGCCACCACCCTCTGAGTAAAGAAGATCCCCCTCGCGTTACCCCTAAACTTCTGTCCCTTAATTCTCATGTCATGCCCTCTTGTTTGAATCTTCCCTACCCTCAATGGGAAAAGCTTATCCACGTCAACTCTGTCTATCCCTTTCATCATTTTAAAGACCTCAATCAAGTCCCCCCTTAACCTTCTGCGCTCCAAAGAATAAAGACCTAACTTGTTCAACCTTTCTCTGTGACATAGTTGCTGGAACCCAGGCAACATTCTAGTAAATCTCCTCTGTACTCTCTCTATTTTGTTGACATCCTTCCTATAATTAGGCGACCAAAATTGTACACCATACTCCAGAATTGGTCTTCCCAATGCCTTGTACAATTTTAACATTACTTCCCTACTCCTATATTCAATGCTCTGATTTATAAAGGCCAGCACACCAAAGGCTTTCTTTACCACCCTATCTACATGCGATTCCACCTTCAGGGAACTATGCACAGTTATTCCTAGATCTCTCTGTTCCACAGCATTTACCATGTACGTCCTATTTTGATTTGTCCTGCCAAGATGTAGCACTTCACACTTATCAGCATTAAACTCCATCTGCCATCTTTCAGCCCACTTTTCCAAATGGCCCAAATCTCTCTGTAGACTTTGAAAAATCTACTTCATTATCCACAACACACCACCTATCTTAGTATCATCTGCATACTTATCCAATTTTCCACCCCATCATCCAGATCATTGATGTACATGACAAACAACAGTGGACCCAACACAGATCCCTGAGGCAGCCCACTGGTCACCGGCTTCCAACCTGAACAAACAGCCATCTTCCATTACTCTTTGACATCTCCCATTCAGCCACTGTTGAATCCATCTTGCTACTCCGCCATTAACACCCAAAGATTGAACCTTCTTAATCAACCTTCCGTGGGGAACCTTGTCAAAGGCCTTACTGAAATCCATATAGACAACATCCACTGCTTTACCCTCATCAATTTCCCTAGTAACCACTTCAAAAAATTCAAGAAGATTTGTCAAACATGACCTTCCAGGCACAAATCCATGTTGACTGTTCCTGATCAGACCCTGTTTATCCAGATGCTTATATATATTATCTCTAAGTATCCTTTCCATTAATTTGCCCACCACTGACATCAAACTAACAGGTCTATAATTGCTAGGTTTATTCTTTGAACCCTTTTTAAATAATGGAACAACGTGTGCAGTACGCCAATCCTCCGGCACTATTCCCGTTTCTAATGACATTTAAAATATTTCTGTCATAGCTCCTGCTATTTCTACACTAACTTCCCTCAATGTCCTAGGGAATATCCTGTCAGGACCTGGAGACTTATCCACTTTTATATTTTTCAAAAGTGTCAGTACTTCCTCCTCTTTGAATCTCATAGTTTCCATAGCTACTCTATCTTTTTTCCCCTTGCCTCACAGAATTCAATATCCTTCTCCTTGGTGAATACCGAAGAAAAGAAATTGTTCAATATCTCCCCCATCTCTTTTGGCTCTGATAGCTGCCCATTCTGGCTCTCTAATGGTCCAATTTTATCCCTCGTCATCCTTTTGCTATTAATATAGCTGTAGAAACCCTTTGGATTTACTTTCACCTTTCTTGCCAAAGCAACCTCATATCTTCTTTTAGCCTTCCTAATTTCTTTCTTAAGATTCTTTTTACATTCTTTATACTCCTCTAGCACCTCATTTACTCCATGCCTCCTATAATTATTGTAGATATCTCTCTTTTTTTGAAACAAGTGTCCAATTTCCCTTGAAAACCATGGCTCTTTCCAATTTTTACTATTTCCTTTCAACCTAACAGGGGCATAAATATTCTGTACTCTTCCAATTTCACCTTTAAATGTCCTCCATTTCTCTTCTACATCCTTCCCATAAAATAAAGCGTCCCGATTCACTCCTTTTAAATCCTTATGCATTCCCTCAAAGTTAGCCTTTCTCCAATCAAAAATCTCCACCCTAGGTCCAGTTCTGACTCTCTCCATAATTATATTGAAACTAATGGTATTGTGATCACTGGTCCCGAAGTGCTCACCAACGCATACCTCCGTCACCTGACCTACCTCATTTCCTAACAGGAGGTCCAGCACTGCCCCTTCTCTGGTCGATACCTCTATGTGTTGCTGCAAAAAAACTATCCTGCACACATTTTACAAACTCCAAACCATCCAGCCCATTTACAGAATGTGTTTTCCCAGTCTATTTTTGGACAATTGAAATCTCCCACAATCACTACCTTGTGCTTACTACTAATATATTTCAGTTCAGGAGCAGAGGTCCTTCTGCAGTTGTACAGGGCCCTAGTGAGACCACACCTGGAGTGTTGTGTGCAGTTTTGGCATGTTGGCCTTCATAACAAGAGGAGTTGAGTATAGGAGCAAAGAGGTCCTTCTGCAGTTGTACAGGGCCCTAGTGAGACCACACCTAGAGTATTATGTTGTTTTGGTCTCCAAATTTGAGGAAGGAAATTCTTGCTATTGAGAGAGTGCAGCGTAGGTTCACCAGGTTAATTCCCAGGATGGTGGGACTGTCATACGATGAAATAATGGAGCGACTGAGCTTGTATACTCTGGAGTTTAGAAGGATGAAAGGGGATCTTATTGAAACGTATAAGATTATTAAGGGTTTTGGACACACTAGAAGTAGGAAACATGTTCCCGATGTTGGGGGAGTCCAGAAGCAGGGGCCACACACAGTTTAAGAATAAGGGGTCGGCCATTTAGGACTGAGATGAGGAGAAACTGTTCCACCCAGAGAGTTGTGAATCTGTGGCCATTTAGGACTGAGATGAGGAAAAACGTTTCTACCCAGAGAGTCGTGAATCTTTGGCCATTTAGGACTGAGATGGGGAGAAACATTTCCACCCAGAGAGTTGTGAATCAGTGGCCATTTAGGACTGAGATGAGGAGAAACATTTCCACCCAGAGTTGTGAATCTCTGGGATTCTCTGCCACAGAAGGCAGTGGAGGGCAATTCACTAGATGTTTTTGAGAGAGGGCTCACAGAATCAAGGGATATGGGGAAAAGGCAGCAACGGGTACTGATTGTGGATGATCAGCCATGAACACATTGAATGGTGGTGCTGGCTTGAAGGGCCAAATGGCCGACTCCTACACTTATCTTCTATATTACTATCTCTGCCTCCTAACCCCACTTTCCTGCCTTCTCCCCATAACCCTTGACACATGTTCTAATCAGTGACGTGCGGTGAGGTCCATGGCTGGGGAGGCACTGGCTTTTACCCCATCTTAACTTATTTGTGTGTGTGTGTTAGTTGGCTGTGATGTGTATCGGAGGGAGGGAGATAAGGGAGGGAGGGAGATAGGGAGGGAGGGAGGGAGGGAGGGAGGGAGAGAAGGGAGGGAGGGAGAGAACGGAGGAAGGAGAGAAGGGAGGCAGCGAAGTAGAGAATGAAGGGAGGGAGGAAAGGAGAGAATGAAGGGAGGGAGGGAAGGAGAGAATGAAGGGAGGGAGGGAAGGAGAGAAAGAAGGGAGGGAAGGAAGGAGAGAAGGGAGGGAGAGGGCCAGTAGCGAGAGTGGATGCCGGGGTCCCGAGCCGAGAGTAGGTTACTCCAGCGTGGGGCCCCTCAACGTGGAAGCGCTCAGCGGCCCAGAGCCTCCGAGGAAAAGAGAAGAAATTGAAAAAAATGCCGCATAAGGTCATGGAAACATAGTGCAGGAGGAGGCCATTCAGCCCCTTGAGCCAGCACCGCCATTCAATGTGATCATGGCTGATCATCCACAATCAGTACCCCGTTCCTGCCTTCTCCCCATATCCCTTGATTCCGTTAGCCCCAAGAGCTAAATCTAACTCTCTCTTGAAAACATCCAGTGAATCAACCTCCACTGCCTTCTGTGGCAGAGAATCCCAGATTCACAACTCTCTGGGTAGAAAAGTTTCTCCTCATCTCAGTTCTAAATGGCCACAGATTCACAACTCTGTGTGGAAAAGTTTCTCCTCATCCTCATTTCTCCTCAGTCCTAAATGGCCGACCCCTTATTCTTAAACTGTGTGTATATCCTCGTTCTGGACTCCCCCAACATCGGGAACATGTTTCCTGCATCTAGCCTGTCCAATAATTGTATCTGTTGCTATAAGATCCTGCCTGTGTTTGGTCCATAACCCTCCAAACCTAAGTTGCCTCTCAGGTTCCTTTTAAATGCTCCACCCCCCCTCTCACCTTAAACCCATGTCCTCTGGTCCTCGATTCCCCTACTCTGGGCAAGAGACTCTGTGCGTCTACCCGATCTATTCCTTTGGTGATTTTGTACACCTCTATAAGATTACCCCTCATCCTCCTGCGCTCCAAGGAATAGAGTCCCAGCCCTGCCCCAACCTCTCCCTGCAGCTCGGGCCCCTCGAGTCCCGGCAACATCCTCGTAAATCTTCTCCGCGCCCTTTCCTGCTTGACGACATATTTCCTGTAACACGGTGCCAAGAATATAAATGTGAAAGATTTACGAGGATGTTGCCGGGACTCGAGGGGCCTGAGTTTATTCCTTGGAGCGCAGGTGATCTTATTGAGGTGTACAAAATCACCAGAGGAATAGATCGGGTAGACGCACAGTCTCTTGCCCAGAGTTGAGGAATCAAGGACCAGAGGACATGGGTTTAAGGTGAGAAGGGGAGGAGAAGATTTAATGGGAATCTGAGGGGTAACTTTTCCACACAGAGGGTGTTGGCCATTCGAGTAGGACAGGTTTCCCTCTCTCTCTTTTTCTTGTTTCTTCCTCTCTCTCCCTTTCTTTTTGTCCTTCTCGCTCTCCATTCTTTCTCTCTCTCTCTTTCCTTCCTTCATTTTTTTTCGCTCTCCGTTCCTTCGTCTTTCCTTCCCTCCTTTTTTTCTCTCCCTTTCTTTGTTTTCTTTCTCTCCCCTCCTTGCACACTCCCCATCCTTTCGCTCTTTCCCCTTCTTTCTGTCTCCCCTCCTTTCTCTCGCTTTCCTTCCATCATTTTTTCTCTCCCTTTCTTTCTCTTATTTCACTCTCGCTTTCTTGCATGCTCGCCCCTCCTTTCGCTCCCCCCTCTTTCTTCCTTTTTGCTCCCATTCTTTATTTCCCTGTCCTCTCTTCTTTTCCCTCACTTTCTTTTTCTCCATCTTTCTCTCTCCCTCCTTCTCCTTCCTTAGCTGTCTCTCTTTATTTCCTTCCCCCTTTCTTTTATCTTCCACTTCTTCCTCCTTTCTCAACCCTTATTTTATTCCTTCCTCCCTTTCTTAATTTTCCCCTGCCTTCTTTCCCTCCCTTTCATTATCTCTCCCCTTTTTTCCCTTCCCTTTCCCCTTTCTCTTTTTTCCATATCCCTGTTTTCCTTCCTCTCTTCCCCCTTTCTTTTTTCCCCTTCACCTTTTCTCTTCCCCCTTTCTTTATCTTTCTTTTTTCCCCCTTCTTTCTTTTTCCCCTCCCTTCTCTCACTTCAATTTCTCTTTTTTCCCTCCGTTCTTTTCCTCTTTCTCTCTCTTCATTTTCATTTTTCCCTCCTTTCTTCTTTTCCCCTTTCTCTCTCCATTTCCCCCCCTTCTCTTCCCTTTCTCTCTTCATTTCCTCTTTTTTTCCCTCCTTCTTTCACCTTTCTCTCTCTATTCATTTGTTTTCCATCCTTTCCTCTTTCTCTCTCCATTTCCTCTTTTCCCTCCTTTCTTCTTTTCCCTTCTCTTATATCCTCTTTTTTCCTTCCTTTCTTCTTCCTCTCTCTATTTTCTCCTTTTCCCCTCCTTTCCCCTTTATCTCTCTTCATTTCTCTTTTCCCCTTTCTCTTTCCTCTTTGTTCCCTCCTTTCTTCTTCTTCCCCCTTTCTCTTCTTCATTTATTTTCCCCCTTTCTCTTCCTTTAGTCTTATTTCCTTTCTTCTTTCCCCCTTTCTCTCCCTTCATTTATCTTTTTGCCCTCTTCCCTTCTCGCTTCCTTTCTTTTTTTCCCTCCTTCCTCTCTCTCTTTCATTTCCTCTTTTTCCCTTTCTCTCTCTTCATTTCTTTTTTCCCTCCTTTCTTCTTCTCTCCCTCTTTTCCTCGCATTTTCCCTCCTTTCTTCTTCTTTTTCCCCTTTCTCTCCCTCTCTCCGTCCACCAGCCCCAGCATCAGCGTCACTGGGGCATGTTGGTCGGGGTGGGTCGGTCTGAAGAAGGGTCTCGACCCGAAACGTCACCTATCTCCTTCGCTCCTTAGATGCTGCTGCACCCGCTGAGTTTCTCCAGCTTTTTGTGTACCCTCGATTCTCCAGCATCTGCAGTTCCTTCTTTAAAAAAAAAGAGCATCACTGGCGCCGGGAAGCCCCCGCCCTCCCTCCATCTGCCCGCCCCGCCCCCTCTACTCGACACGCCATTGGTCGCTCCGGCCGCCGCCCCGCCCCCTGCTCTCCCCCCATTGGCCGCTACAGACGTCGATCAGTCAGTCAGTCCGTCGGTCAGTCAGTCCAACGGACCCGCCCCTCTAATCGACGTCCCATTGGCCCAAGCAGACGTCGTCCCGCCCCCCTGCTCCCCTCTCATTGGTCGCTGCAGACGTCGATCCGCCGCTCTTGTCCCACCCCCGGTTCCTTCACTCTTATAGGTCAGTTCCGACGTTGTTCCGCCCCCTTGCTCCCCTCTCATTGGTCAAAGCCGACATTGTCCCGCCCCGTGCTCATCTTCATTGGTCAAGCCGACGTCGCTCAGTGGCTGCTGGTCCCGCCCCCTCACCCTCTGCTCGACGTCCCATTGGCTCCAACACGTCGCTCCCGCCTCCTCACCCCGCTCCTACACGTCGGTCTGACCGTCAATCAGCCGCCTGTTGACAGAGAGGGGGAGAGAGGGAGGGAGTGAGACAAGGAATAGAGAGAAACAGAGCAAGAAAGAAACAAAGAGAGAGACAGAGAGAAAGAGAAGTAAAGAGAGAAAAAAGTAAGGAAGGAAGAAAGGAGAGAGCGAGAGAAATGTGAGATACCCTTTATGCTCACAATAAATACTCAAAGACTAAATCCTGGAAGCAAGAGATTTCTTTATTTTACGAGTCTGCAGACCGGGTGCCTCTCCAACTCGAGACACACCGAAGGCAGCAAGATCATCCCCCTTTATACACAACATCTTACATTCAATTTCTCCTCCGGACCTTTCTCCAATCAGGGTCGGAGGTGCAAAATCTGTAGGCACAACCCACCGTACATCCCCTCGCACCTCCCACATCATACATTGCATGTTCAAACATGTTCATGGTAATGAGCAATTTCTTGACCAGGGGTGTGTTGTAATATTCATTTATTCTATTAAGCATGCTCAGTTGCTCATGACCTACCCTAGTTTTACTCACCTCCTAGTGAACCCTCTTAGTTTTCCTATATCAGTACTAAAGCTAAGCTATAGTGACAAGGGTCCCATCCATCACTCCTTTCCACTGATAGGGATCTCTCTACATCACCCCTTCTCTAGCGAGACAAAGCTATCTCTTCTTACTCAAGGCCTCAAGGATGGTGTCTGGCAATTTTCAGACACTGCTGTCAGAATCTCCTCTCCAGCCCCTCTCTGTTTGAATTCTCTTTAAAACTCCTTTCTTTAATAGGGTTTAATCACTTTATCCCTCACAATCCTCCCCTTTTCTTTTGCTACGCATACACTGATTAAACCCTCATTTTAAGTTCCTGCAATTCGAACCGACGTAACATCGTCCTAACCTTCTCCTCCTGTAAATCATAAACTTCCCCTGGCCGCATTATCATTATTTTCTGTATTTCCCCTTTCTCTCCCATAGGCATGACTACAGCCTGCATCTGACATACTTCTGCTAATAAGTTCCCTAAAACAAGGGATACAACAGGGGATGAAGATCAGTCCAGCCACTGCACATAAAAACACAAGTCCCACCGTTCTCCACCATGTTCCTCCGAGGATAGAATCCCACCATTGGGTTCCCATAATCGAATTCCACTTTTGTATTGGAACATGCGCCAATTTCCGGATCCCTTCTGATATGTCCATCACTGCCTGTCCATTATCATCGATGTTCAAACAGCAATTAGAGAGGTTGAATTTCCCGCATACCCCTCCTTCTTCTGCCAGGAGGTAATCCAGGCTAACCTGTTCTGGTATATTGCTGCTCTCATCTGCGTCTGCTGCTTTGCCAGCATCTCCAGCGCCCCCGCAGTTTGGTTGGTAATTACCTCCAGTACTGCCTGTAGCCTTATGATCCGGTTTAACATATATACTGGTGTTCGTAGCCCCAGGATCCATCTTGTGCCCAAGTGGCTGGTCCGTAGTATGAGATGATTCTTGCTGGTGGCCACTCATCATCTTCCCATTCTCCAATGTCTATTTTCCTCTTTTTCCGATATAGGTCATCAAATACAGGTGTTCCTATCGACTGGCCTTCTTTGGGGTTTAACAGGAAGAATCCAGGTTGTACCAGTCCAATAAAACAAGTTCCACTCCAATTCATCGGTAACACCGAGTATGGCTTGTGTCCGCATATCCATAACAGTCCTTCAGGGGCCGGTCCACTAGAGGCAACCTTGTTCCATATATCTCGCTGGGATCCCCTGATAAGGGTTATTCCCGGTGCAGTTCCATAGTCCGGCTGATTCCACTCCATCAATCTCCATCTGGATAGCGCAGTTTTTCCCATATTTCTTAGTTAGATACCATTTAGGCTCCTCTGGCCACCACACTCGGGACTGATTTGGCCACTGGGTGACGATGCGCTGGCAGAGGCTGCTGCCTACTAGGACGGCATCCTTTGCCCAGGGCCTAGCGATAACACTCAGTCCCGACCGGAGCATCTGTCAGGACCCATACCTGGGGATCTCGGTCTTGTCCAGCTGTCAGGGTCCACCCCATCAGGTCCCATATTTCAACAATGGATCCTCTCCACGGCCAACGTGAATTCATCAGTGGTCCTCCGCAGACCCAACAGTTAGTCACATTCAGGGTCCCAGCTATCCGGGTGGCCAAGTCCACAAACAGGTTTTTTTCTCCTTCAGGGATTTCGATCTGCTTCTTGATTTCTTCGTACAGTGTTTGGTGCACTTGAGGCTGCGTATATGTGGGGGAGGGGGAGGCTTAGTGACTACTACCTTAGTAATCTCTTTCACTACTTCCTCCTTCGTCTTATCTATTGCCCCTTTTATGATCTGAGAAGGGAAAACTAACTGTACACAAACCCATCTCTCTCCCCTTGGGCAGGTAACGGCCCCAAACTTCCCTATATACCCCCTATTGCCTGCCATCAAATACTCCTTTCCCCCCTCTTTACAAATGATTCTAGTCTTTCGGTCATGGCATACTTTGTTCACATGGAATGATAGGTAAATGATCTGGTTATTACCCCTCTGTATTGAATAGGATGATAACATTTATCACAATTATTAATACCTTTACAACAATTGCATAGAAAGCAAAACAATACCACAACTGCTCCTTTCATACTATCAATTATACATTCAATGCTTTTCTTTTTAAAATTACTGTTAGGGGTTTACTTCCCGGCTTCACCGTCCACTGTTCCTCCTCCTCAGGAACGGGTGCATCGACGGGTCCTTTAACCCGGATCGCGTGGGTCCACCCTTTCTCTTTTGTTCGTATTGCTGTCTCGGTTGTCAGTAATACTAGGTACGGTCCAGTCCACCTGGGCTGGAGTTTCTCCTCCTTCCAATTTTTGACCAGTACCCAGTCGCCGGCCTTTACAGCATGTATTGGAAAGTCAAGTGGCGGGCTTTGAGCCAATAATCCTTTCGCTTTTAATTCTGTAAGGGAACGGGACACTGCCAGTAAATAGTTCCTCAAGAATACATCACCTCCCTCAAAGGTTGGTGTGCCTTCCACCTTCCCAAAATAAGGCAAATCCAAACAACATTTCATAGGAGACACCGCAATATCCTTTCGTGGTGCCGTCCGTATTCGCAATAGAGCAATTGGTAGACATTTAGTCCAGGGTAACCCCGTCTCCTCCATTAATTTAGTTTATCTGAATTTTTAGATTGGCATTCATCCGCTCCACTCTCCCCGAACTCTGGGGGTGCCACGGAGTATGCAGCTTCCAGTTTATTCCCAAGGCACGACAAATTAATAGGTGCACCTTGGAAGCAAAATGTGTTCCTCGATCTGAGTCTATGGATTCAATTACTCCATATCGTGGGATGATTTGTTCCAGCAATATCTTAGTAACTGCCTGGGCAGTGGCATTTATCGTGGGAAATGCCTCTACCCACCTGGTGAAATGATCCACTATAACCAAACGATATTTCCACTGCTGTACTTTTGGTAATTCTGTGAAGTCTACCTGTATTTCTCTGGAAGGTCTAATGGCCAATTGTTGTCCTCCCCCTGGGACAACTCTCATTACCTTCTTATTCACCTTCTGACACACTACAACAACCAGACACCGCCTGCTTGGCTAAAGTATAAATGCCTCTACAGGCATCAGTTCCGTAGTATCGTGTCGCACAGAGCCTGAGCTCCCCAGTGCGATTGCGAATGTAGTTGTCTAATCAAATCCCTCGTCAATCCTTTAGTAATTATTTGTTTTTTGTCCGGCGTCCACCACTTCCCGTCCGTGGAGCGCCGGGCACCCAACTCATTCATTTTATCTTCCTCCTCCCGCGAGAATCAGGTATCTTCTCTATTCCCTCTCTCAACGGTATCAGAGACAGCATTTTTAACCGTTCCTTCTGTCGCTGCTGTCTTAGCGGCACTATCGACTGCCCTGTTCCCTCTAGCTTCCAGCGAATTCCCTTTCTGGTGGCCTGCTACATGGACCTGCTACTATTCTTTCTGGCAATTTTAGTGCTTCCAAAGCTTTCTCAATTAACTGTTCATGAGCCAACTCTTTCCCTCTGGCTGTAATCATCCCTCTTTCTTTCCAGATTTTCCCAAAGGTGTGTACCATCCCAAAGGCATACTTGGAGTCCGTATACACAGTTCCTTCTTTCCCTTTCAATAGTTCCAATGCCCTCAGTAATGCATACAGTTCACACGTTTGCGCGGACCAACTTCCTGGTAACCTGCCTGCTTCCACTTTTTCAAACCCTTCTCTGGTTATTATAGCATACCCACTATACCTTTTTCCGTCTATGCATCGGGAAGAACCATCAATAAACCATCTTTCCCCTGTCTCAAGCGGTCGTTCTTCTAAATCTTCCCTACTCTTTGTCTGAAGTTCTATTATCTCACTACAATCATGTTCTGATAACTCCCCTTCCTGCTCACACCTGCCAAAGTACAAAAACTGAGAGGGATTTAGGTTTTTTAATCCGTTACTATGGTCAAATCATTCTTTTCCATAAGTATAACCTCATACTTCAAAATTCTAGAATCCATCAACCACCGACTGGACTTCTGAGTTAGTATCGTCCGACTGTGTGGGGAGTGTACACCACCAGAGTTCCTCCAAACGTCAATTTTCCTACTTTCCTCCACTAACAATGTTGTTGCCGCTACCAGCTTGAATACATACTGGCCATCCCCGCGATACTGGATCCAAGAGTTTGGAGAGGAACGCGACGGGCTGCCGCTTCCCTCCTTTCTCTTGGGTCAGTACTCCCACGCAATTCCATTTTTCTGCATTTACAAAAAGATGGAATGGCTGGTCAATAGACGGGAGAGCCAGTACAGGGGCAGTGATTAAAACTGTTCTTTAATTTCCTAAACTGGTGTTCGTCCCCGGATTCCCACTTTACTTTATCATTTTCTTCACTTAATTTATCATATAGAAACCTAACCTGTCGGGTATAGTCATCTATCCATAATCTACAATATCCAATCAGTCCAAGAAACTTCCTAATCTCCTTCCTTGTTTTTTGGCATTGGCAGTCCGGTAATTCCCGCTACCTTTCTGGGTTTATTCTCCTTTTTCCATCGCTTATCAGGTGTCCTAGATATTTAACTTCTCGTCCTACAAACTGTAACTTACTTTTAGACACTCTCAACCCCTTTTCCCCCAGAAAAGTTCAGGAGGGTTATTGTTGCATCCTTAACTGCCTCCTCTTCTTCCCCTGATAGTAATAAATCATCCACATACTGCAACAGCTGTGTCTCATCAGTCCCTCGGGACGTCCTCTAATACTTGTTCTAATATCTGTCCAAACAGGTTTCGGGGACTCTGTAAATCCCTGAGGGAGTGCAGTCCACTGATACTGCTATTTCCTTTTGGTCTCTGGGTTTTCCCATTCAAACTGCAAAAAGGTTCCTGCTCTCTTCAGCCAGGGGACAGCTCCAAAAAGCGTCTTTTTAAATCTACCACACTGAACCACTTGTGATTCGGGGGTATCCGTCCCATTAAGGTATACGGTTCGGGACTACCGGGTAAGTTTCTAACTACCTTATTTAATTCCCTGAGATCCTGGGACCAATCTGAACGTCCCGTCGGTCTTTCCTTACGGGGGTTTTATATGGGACATACAACTCTCTAATATACCGTCCTTTAGTAAGTTCTCTATAATTGGCTGAAGTCCTCTTCTTCCTTCCATAGAAATTGGATATTGCCTTACCCGTACTATCTCACTTTCTTTTTTCAGAGCTATTTTCAAGGGTGGGATCTGCAGCCCAACCCCGGTTTCCTTCCTTGGCCCACACCTGCGGGACTATTCTTCCCTCGTCCTCCGTGGTCAATTTATACAATTGGACTATTATCTGTCCCCCTACGGGGGCTGTTCCCATTCCTAATTGAATTTGTAAGTCTCTTCCCATCAAATTTATCCCTGCCTGGGGTACCAAGATTAAATCTTCCATAGTTTCCCGATTCTCATATTTCACCACCACCCCTTCTACCTCGGGTAATGTCATCACTTTCCGTTCTACCCCAGAGATTCTAACTTGTTTTTTTTCCCAATCTCATTCCTTCTGGTACCTTAGTTACACTTGATCTCTCTGCTCCCGAATCTACCATAAATATCATATCCTCTCCCTGGGGTCCTAATCACGTTTACCAGACGTTCCCGTGTGTATCCCATACACCCCAGGGAGCGGAACCCCTGACTCCCCTATTCTTCCTCCATGAGTGCGTACGACTGCACCTCCCGTCGTAGCTTAGGACATTCCCTTTTGAAATGACCCGGCTCTTTACAATAATAACACCGGGGTGGCCCCGTATACCATCCTTCTGATCCTTGTTCCTTGTTTTCCCGGGGACCCCAACTTCGGTCCCTCCGTTCACCTCTTCCTCGTCCTCTAATACTACCACTTCCCCTTCCCCGGTCTCCACGAACACCTGGCTTTCTATCACCTTCAATTCCCCCTTTCTGTGCTACTTGCTGTACTGCTTGCAACATCATTTTTGCCTTTCCCTTCTGTTTCTCCTCATCCCGTCTTACATATACCTTTTGAGCCTCTGTTAACAACTGATTCAATGGTTTTTCATTCCAATCTTCAACTTTTTCCAATTTCTTTCTAATATCTGGCCATGATTTTGTTACAAAATTAAACCTTCAACAACTGCTGACCTGCGGTCGTATCAGGGTCTATCCCCGAATACTGCTGGAACTTCCTCCTTAATCTTTGTAAGAACACTGTTGGAAGTTCGTCCTTGTTCTGCTGATTTTCAAAAGCCCGTTCGAAATTCTGTCCCTTGGGAACGGCTTCTCTAATTCCCTTTATTATTATCTCCCTGAGATCTCTCATACTTTTTCTTCCCTTCCTCTGTTTGGTTATTCCAATTTGGGACAGTTATGGGATATTTTTCTGCTCCTGCATCTCCTGCTCCCGCGTCAGCCGACAAACCCCTTATCCCAAACCTTTATTCCCGCCTGTCTGACCATCTGCCTTTCTTCTGAAGTAAACAAACTTCCCAGTATCGACATCAATTTCCTCCCATGTATAAACATTTGGCCCTAGGAACTGATCTATTTGTTCAGTATAGAACCAGTCCCAAGGGGTCGTCCAATAAACTTTTCATCTCCCTTTTAAAGTTTCTCACCTCCATACTGGTGAGAGGCACATTTACAAATCCCATCCCCCCGACATTTTCCCCTAAAACGGAATCCTCCCTGAGGGCTTCATTCGAAACAGACTGCTCTAATCCCTGTGCCTCTGCCCTCGTTTGAGATCGCGTCCTCCGATGACTGCCTGGGGCACTTGTCTCATCCTCGTCCTCACTTTTTATTCTCTCTTCCTTATCTGATTGGCTCTCTTCTTCATCTTGTACCTTCCGTAATTCTCTATGCTCTGTCCCCTCCTCTGAGACAGAAGCTGACAGGTTTACTGCCTGGCTTAGTGCGCCTGCCTGACTCTGGCTTAGTGGGACCCCGGATCCTGGGCAGATGCTAAGCCGGCGCTGATGGGGGTATATTTGGGGGGCGGAGATTCATATGGCGTGGGGCAGTCTCCGTAGGTGATCATCACTAATTGGTGGCCAGTCAGGTTCATCCTGCTCTTTTTCCGTCTTTAACGGAAACATCCCATTATTGGGTTTCCAGCACTGGGCATATTCCTTTTCTATTTGATTCAGCGTTTGTCTTTCATTCACAAAAACATTCAACGCCTGTCTCACCCAGTCCTCATTTGAAACCCAAACCCAACCGCGCCACACACACTGCGCTCCTCGAATAGGCTCCTTTGGGCCACTCAAAATAACAAAACTTTATCATAGTTTTCTTCTACTCTTACCCCGGGTGTTTCCCTTCACCCCATCCATACAACATTCGCCCCAACGGACTATCGGGCGAATGTTAGGCTCCATATCAGTATGAGCCTCATCCCGGTTCCCCGGACCCTTACTCTCCCATTCCAGTTTCCCATTATTTTCGTCAGACTATTTCCCGTCCGACAGACCCCCGGTCGCCCAGGCAATAATTAATAGTCGTTTTTCTTACCTGGGTCCTGTGCACAAGAATCACATCGACTGTCCCCTACGTATTTACCTTACACCCCCCTCTTGCTTCCGGAGTCTTTTCCACCGATATCACTCGCTCAAACTGCTGATGGGCAAGCAAGGAGATCAGAGACTGCTGAAATCAGCAGGGTGCAACCTTCCCCTCCTTCCTTGCCTCCACCAAGCAGAGCCGGAGTGGCGATCCCGGACGAGCCCCCCAATTTGTGAGATACCCTTTATGCTCACAATTAATACTCAAAGACTAAATCCTGGAAGCAAGAGATTTTCTTTATTTTTTACGAGTCTGCAGACCGGGTGCCTCTCCAACTCGAGACACACCGAAGCCAGAAAGATCATCCCCCTTTATACACAAAATCTTACATTCAATTTCTCCTCCGGACCTTTCTCCAATCAGGTCGAGTGCACAATCTGTAGGCACAACCCCACCGTACATCCCCTCGCACCTCCCACATCATACATTGCATGTTCAAACATGTTCATGGTAATGAGCAATTTCTTGACCAGGGGTGTGTTGTAATATTCATTTATTCTATTAAGCATGCTCAGTTTGCTCATGACCTACCTAGTTTTACTCACCTCCTAGTGAACCCTCTCAGTTTTCCTATATCAGTACTAAAGCTAAGCTATAGTGACAAGGGTCCCATCCATCACTCTCCTTTCCACTGATAGGGATCTCTCTACATCACCCCCTTCTCTAGCGAGACAAAGCTATCTCTTCTTACTCAAGGCCTCAAGGATGGGTCTGGCAATTTTCAGACACTGCTGTCAGAATCTCCTCTCCAGCCCCTCTCTGTTTGAATTCCTCTTTAAATTCCTTTCTTTAATAGGGTTTAATCACTTTATCCCTCACAGAAAGAAAGAAGAAAGAGAGAGGCAGGAAGAGGGGGAGAGAGCGAGAGCGAGTCAGAGTCACAGAGAGATCCAGCGCGGAAAAAAGGCCCTTGGCCCAACTTTTTGCCCACCCCGACCAACATGCCCCATCTACACTAGTCCCACCCCGACCAACATGCCCCATCCACACTAGTCTCACCCCGACCAACATGCCCTGTCTACACTAGTCCCACCCCGACCAACATGCCCCATCTACACTAGTCCCACCCCGACCAACATGCCCCATCTACACTAGTCCCACCCCGACCAACATGCCCCATCCACACTCCCCACCCCACACTAGTCCCCACCCCGACCAACATGCCCCATCCACACTAGTCCCACCCCGACCAACATGCCCCATCTACACTAGTCCCCACCCCGACCAACATGCCCCATCCACACTAGTCCCACCCCCAACCAACATGCCCCATCTACAACTAGTCCACCGGTCCCACCCCGACCAACATGCCCCATCTACACTAGTCCCACCACCGACCAACATGCCCCATCTACACGAGTCCCACCCCGACCAACATGCCCCATGCCCCGTCTACACTAGTCCCACCCCGACCAACATGCCCCATCCACACTAGTCCCAACCCCGACCACCATGGCCCCGTCTAACAACTAGTCCAACCTCAACCAACATGCCAATCTACCACCAGTCCCACCACCCGACCAAACATGCCCCATCTACACTATCCCAAACTAGTTCCCCCCCCGACAAAGCATGTGGCCCCATCCACACTAGTCCCTACCACACCGACCACATGCCCCATCTACACTAGGTCTCCCACCCCCCGACCAACATGCCCATCTCTACTAGTCCCACCCCGACCAACATGCCCCGTCTACACGTAGACACCACCTCCCGCGTTAGGCCCCCACATCCCTCAAACCTGTACCTATTCATGTACCTGTTTCAAGTGTTGTAAATCCCCAGCCCTCAACTACCTCCACCGGCAGCTCGTTTCTATACACCCACCATCCCCTGTGTGGAAAGATTGCCCACCTCAGATTCCCATTAAAATCTTTCCCCACTCTCTCATCTTAAACCATAGTCCTCTGTTCCTTGATTCCCCTGCTCTGGGCAAGAGATTCTGTGTCTGTCTACCCGATCTATTCCTCCTGGTGATTTTGTACACCTCTCTAAGGATCACCCCTCATCCTCCTGTGCTCCAAGGAATAAGTCTCAGCCCAGCCACCAACCTCTCCCTGTAGCTAGCTCAGGCACCCTCGCGTCCCGGCAAAATCCTCGTAAATCTTCTCCGCGCACCTTTCCAAGCTTGACTCTTCCCCCAACTTCTAATACTATCTCTCTATGATCT
>JAVHYY010000093.1:0-59042 GCA_035221665.1 Okamejei kenojei | reverse complement strand
CATAAGAGAGATAAGTATTTGCTGTTAAAGTGTGAAGAGCAACAACTTGGCCATGGACAAATCAAAAATAAAGAAGCGTAGCATGGTAAAGTAAGGTAGGGAATTCGAGGAATGGGTTGTGGAACAAGGGATCTCAGACATAACACTGTGCAACGTTTCCCTGAACGGTGGACATCGCATGTAAGATAGGGTGGGGTAAAGAAAGCCTTTTAGGTACTGACTGCCCTTTATACAATCAAGAGCACTTTGCAAATAAGGAGTAGGGAAGTAATGTTTCAAACAATAGTACAAGGCATTTGGTAAACGACCAATTCTGGGAGAAGAAGGTTAACACACAATTTTGAATCAGCCTAGTTATCTAGGACAGGAGTAGGACGTCAACAAACATAGAGAGGGACGTGCGCAGATGTGAAATTTTACCTAGAATGTTGGCCCAGGCTGTCGCCATAGCAACTATTACTAGATAAAGGGTTTAACACAGTTAGTTCTTTATAGGACTTGGAGTAGCAGAAGTGTTATAAGGGGGGACCTTGATTGAGGTCTTTAAAATTATGAGAAGTGGGCTAGTAGACATAGATGATGTGGAAACAGCAATTTTGCCCCAGATTGAGGTAGTGGAAAGAGCTGCAATTAACAAAGAGAACATGGCATCAATGAGACATTAAGGGACAGAAGTTTTGGGGTAACATGAGGCGTGGATCCTTCTCTTGAACTCTAGAGTGTGCCAGTGTGGAATAGAGCTGTCCAGCAGAAAGTGGTGGAGGCAGGATCATCTTTTAAACATATAAAAGTATACGGATGGGAAGGAATTGGAGGGTATGGTCCTTAGTGTAGTGAGACGTGACTAGGG
This sequence comes from Okamejei kenojei, assembly GCA_035221665.1. Taxonomy (NCBI): domain Eukaryota; kingdom Metazoa; phylum Chordata; class Chondrichthyes; order Rajiformes; family Rajidae; genus Okamejei; species Okamejei kenojei. Next base: position 58,192 of record JAVHYY010000093.1, on the reverse strand, counting down.
GTAAATAAGTGTTCAACACGGCACTGTTAAGGCGCCGAGACGGGCCTATCTTCCCCGAGCTGTAATGTTATCATGGTTAATGGTTCAATTTTATAATCCGGAAAGTGTGCACGCAAATGCGACCGCGTGTCCAGTTAGTACACGTTAACCGATTTGCCAATCTTGTTAGGATTTTCGTTAAATCAGCTCCAACTAATGGAACTGAGCGGACAGTCAACTTAAGGCCACCCTCTAACGGTAGACCTGAGTGGGGTAGCTGGATTAGCACGTCTGAAGAGTCCTGACCCAACGTCACTCTCCTGGATGCTAGGATGAGGGGGGAGACCTTCATTTTCGAAACTGTCTGAATAGTGAACAGGCCTGGATAGTGTAGTGGGGAGTGGGATGTTGTTCCACCAGTGGGATGAGTCTAAGGAACACTAAAAAAAAAAAAAAAAGCCACAGCACTCAGAAGTAAATATAGAACGCGAAGGCGCCGTTAGAGAAAACAATGCAAGAGGAAATTCTGGAGTGTCTAGGTTAAGTGTGCTAAATCTGCGTGGGAATTAATTCATATCTCTGAAATCATTTTTAGAAGCGCATAGAGTGTGAAGGCAGTTTTGATTAATCACGGGCTGTTAGGGGTATGTAATGGGCGATAAGGGACATAAGAATATGGGTGGTTGAGGAAAGGAAAGATAGAGTAAGCCATGAATGAATGGCAGACGGTGCGACCTGATGGGCCGTTGGCGCAAATTCTGCCTCCTAGTAACATATGAAAGGTCGCCTATACCCAAGTTCTCCACAAGGAATGCTGCCTGACCCCGCTAAGTTCACTCCAGTACATCTATGATCCACTGTGTTTTTTAAAACCAGTATCTGCCGCGTTCCTTATAATGCCCCCTTTTTTCTGTTCAGCCTTCTTTTAATATAGCTGAAATGGTGTAACGTGCTGAAGTCCAGGAGCCGAACTCACTAACACTTAATTTAATTGTTTGCTTTATTCCGTTTTTCTTGGGGAATTTTGGACACCTCAATCTCTATTTCTGATTAGCATCCCATTAGTGTGGCAAAACCTTGATTGGGAAGAAATTCATCTATTGTTTGTTTGGAATACTACAAACTGGACGGTGACCAGTCATTAATATCCGGAAGTTATTAAAAGGAAAACAATGTGGCTGGTGCGGCCTTCCATGGTGCCTTAGCGTCTCCTCTCGGTCATTACAGAGTGTAGCAACGTTAAATGCGGGAAAGGCGGTCCTTTATAGCACAACCCAATATTAGCCTAAGAAGAAACGACAAGACATAAATGATATCTTGGCAAAATAACCAGGACAGTTGTAAACCTAAGCCACAACCTAACTATATCTACAACCTTACGAACTCCACTAGCAGTGCGCGCTGCGAAATTTGGTTTTACATTTATACATCAACCTACTAACCTACAAACCCTGATTCCAAGAACAGGAAGCCTGCAGATGCTAGCAACAAAAGATCGAAGTTACGACCACAAGTTGACAGAGAAACACAACGGGATGGCAGCAGCATCCTTATGGACCGAAGGAAATAGGAAACGTTTCGGGCACGAAACTCGCCCCCGTTTCTTCAATGCTGATGCAGGGTTTGTGGGGGAGATTGTGTGGGTTGTGGGGGCAAGCCGAGATGGAAGGATAAAGGAATAGGAGGAGCCTAAGGTGCTGAGGGTAGAGCTGAAAAGGTTGAGGAACCAGCTAAGGGCTACCAGAAATTCTGGGGAGTCAATGTGTCATAGCATCGCTACGGTGCGCAAACTGCCCCCAAGCGGAATATGTAGGTGCTGGCTCCTCCAATTTCCAATGGTGCCTCATCATCTTAGCCATGGCAGGAGGGCCGCAGGACCAGAAATGACGGATTCGGAATGCGACTGGGGGATAGCCACAGGGAGATCAGAGTTGGTTAAATGGCTCGGACACGAGCGGAAGTGTGGTTCTCGGCGAAACAATTGCCAAGCCCTACGCTTGGTCTTAACCGCTGATTGTATATCATGCAAACATCTAGAACAGCCATCATGCTATGTGAGGCGTTGGAGATGGTTGCATGGTAAACCCCGTGAACCACCTGAATGACTGCTTGGGTCCGAGAGAGAAATGGACGTCGAGAGGGGGAGAGTAAAGCGAACACAGTGTAGCATCTCTTGCGTTGCAGAGGGAAAGTGTCACCGGCGGAGGGGATCGTGCGGGAGAGAAGGGAAGAATTGACCAGGAGTTTACGCTGTCCTTTGCGAAAGCACGACAGATGGGAAAGCAGGAAGGATGGGAAGAAAATGTTTTGGTGAATCGTGGGGTTCACGTTGGAGGTGGCAGAAAGAGACGAGAGGACTATTCTTATTTTCTATGTGGTGGCTAGTTTGGGGCGTTAAGGTGAGGACATGGGGACGCTCTATGTGCTCTATGTTGACAGTGGGTGGGGATGGGGAGACAGAGAAAGGGCTCAGTGTCAGACGGGATAATGAAGAGACCCTAGGTAGAGCCTCATCTGAGTAGTAGCGGGAGGGGAGAACCCCGTTCCCTGAGGAGCGAGAGAAGGACGATTATCCGAATGCCCTGGTGGTGGAACACCTCCATCACAGGGTCAGACTTGAGAAAATTGGCAGTTATTGGATGGAGTCCTTAAACGAAGCACGGATCGGGAAGATGTGTGGTCTAGATAGCCATGGGGGAGTTCCCAGTGGAGTTTATAGATGGTCAGTCAGAAGTTATCACCTTGCGGCCTGGGAGATTACATCGAAGGGGTCAAGGAAAAAGGAAGGGAAGTGTACAGAAATTCCCAGGTGCCTTTGAGTTGCCGAGGTATGAGGAAGAATCTAGTGGTGAAGCGGAATGACAGTGAAGGGTTGGCAGGATGTAGCCCCCAAAGACAATCATCAGATGTTGCTGAATGTGCAATGTCGGGATGGGGCCTGGAGTTACAATCTGCGGGAACAAGAATTTGTTTCTCGACGTAGCCCAACATAGACAGGCATAGCTGAGGGCCCCATGCCGTCGTAGCCTATCAGAGCGCTACGCCACTGTATTTGGTGCAATGGGTAGGAGTCAAATGAAAATGTATTAAAAGGGAGTAGTGGCCAGCTCCGCCTAGCACGAAAGGAGAGTATCTTAACGAGACGACCTTGGTTGGATCTCTGGGTTTGAGAGAAGAATCGGTGAGGGCTTTGAAACCATCCCCTGGTGGTGGATCGAGGGTGGAGATGACTGTAAATAGTCACATGAGAAATGAGGAATGGGCCTAGAGAATGGAATGCCCAGAGACGACGGAGAGTGGCTCCCTGAGGTTTCTTGAACAATAGGGAAAGGGAGGGAATTAAACCAGGTGGATGGATGGGAGTCGAGGTATTTGGCAAATAAGTTCGGTAGGGGCATGAACAGGCAAGAGACAATAGGTCCTACCAGGCACAGTCAGGTTTGTTGATTTTATTTGGGGTAGAAAGGTAAACATCGGCCCGTGTCTGGGCTCGGAACTGATGATGTTGGGAGGCTTTGGAGGGCAGGGGAGCAGGTGTTTCGGATTAGGTCATGCATTGGTGGCTAGAGATAGTAGCCTGGTAGCTGCGTCTGTGGGGTCAGTGACCCAGGACTAAGAAAAGGAGGTTGTCCAACTAGTTGAGTCCGAGGGCCTACAGCTTTGAAGACGATCGACGCGCCAAGACTACCACGGGCACCTCCCTTGTCACAGTGTTTTGCAAAACCCAGTTCCTGGAGAGGTTGTTGCGGAGTAGAACTCGATGCTGTACCTTTCTTGCGAGGAGAAGAGCTATTCAGAGTAGCTTGATACAGGTGAATGGAGAAAGGTGTGAGGCGCTGGTTGATCGTCCCACACGGGCAGTTTTGAATAAAATATGTTCTATGAAAGCGTGGAAATATGCCGTGAAGGGGGGGGGTTCCAGTGACAGGCAGGACAGTTTTTGTGGAAAAAGGGTAGAGAGGTCTCAGCAATTGGGGCGAGGACGTCCTTGCCCGAATGCGGGCAGGTAATGCGCTAGGTGCAGCGGAGCGACAGTATAAGAGCCCGTCACAATGTAACATGTTGTAAGGGCGCGGGGAACTCACTGAGGTGGGGATGGAGGGGTACAAAAGGCTAAAAGGAGTAATACCTCTGCTGCACGGTCAGACCTGGTGTCAGTAGACCGGGATAGTCATCGTGGGAGAGGTGGTAAAAAAAAACACATGTGCAGGGATGGGGGTTTCAGCCGGAGGAGAGGGGTGACTGGACTGAGGCCGATGCGATTGTCAGGTGGGGGGGTGGTGTATGGTCAGGGGAAGCGAGTAGGGGGTTATGAAGATTGTTAAGTGTGGGTGGGGAAGAGAGCTGGCTCACATGGGTTTGAGGGGGATGGGGAAGACCAGTGGAACAGCCACTGTGGTTCCCAGGGTTAAGGGGACTAGCACAAGGAAACCAGCGCAGTCAAACCCGGGGGTAGTGGGAATCTGCAGGCCGCATGGAAGCTCAGGCCCGGTGCTGGGGTCAGGACTGCAGGTAATAAGACATTGACAACTGCTGCGGGCAATGCTCCGGGGAGGGCAGTGGAGTGGCGAGGGTCGGTGGAATCGATGGTGGGACAACTAACGCGGCGGGGTTTAGACACAGTCCGGGTCGGCGGGTGGAGCGGGCATGGAGGTCCCAGTGGGCGGATGGTCCGTGTGGCGAATGCGGTCAAACAGTCAGCCCGGTGAGGCAAACGAGGTGAGTAGGGCATGGTGTGGCCTCCATGTTCAGTAGGACACCGGTCCCGACGGCGATGTTCGGTAGGGCTGGCGAGCGCAAGTGGCGAACATGTTCGATGGGCTGGGTGCGGCGGCGATTATTTGGCAGGCCCAGTGATCTGGCGGCAATGTTGGATGGGCCCGGTTCGGCGGCAATGTTGGATGGGCCCAGTGTGACGGCGATGTTCGATGGGCCGGGTGCGGCAGCGATATTCGTTGGGCCCAGTGCGGCCTACAAACCTGCACATCTTTTGAGTGTGTATAGGAGGAAACCGGAGAACCCGGAGAAAACCCACATGGGTCATTGGGAAGAACGTACAAACTCCTACAGACAACACCTGTACTGGACATAGTAGCCCTAACAGTGTGTAGGATGGTGCTAGTGTACGGGGGATGTACGCACTGGTGTGGGCTGAAGGGCCTATTCCCACGCTGTATCCCTAAACTAAACTAAACGGAGGTCCATGTTTTTTTAAGGAGCACCAGGTGATGTCTGTCCTTGGTCGGCATAGGCAATGCTGTGACTGTGACTCCTTTGAGCTTACGGTGAGAAATGGCTAAAAGCATGAGGGACTTGTGAAATAAATCTCACTTTTACATTCCTGCTCTGGTTTGCTGATGCTGGGGCAACTAGATGGGAAAATGTGGTGGGAACGAGACATGGTAATAATATTCCAGGTACAGTGGCTTGCAAAAGTATTCATACCCCTTGAACTTTTCCACATTTTTCACGTCATACAACCACAAACGTAAATGTATTTTATTAGGATTTTATGTGATAGACCAACACAAAGTGGCGCATAATTGTGAAGTGGAAGGAAAATGATACATGGTTTCAATTCTTTTACAAATAAAAAACTGAAAAGTGTGGCGTAGCAAAAGTATTCAGCCCCCTTTAACCACTCTGATACCCCTAAATAAAATCCAGTGCAAACCATGCCTCAGAAGTCAACCTAATTAGTAAATAGAGTCCCACTTGTGTGTAATCTAATACTCCAGTATAACAACAAGCTGTGCTGTGAAGGCTCAGAGCTTTGTTAGGAGAACATTAGAGAAAAACAATGTTCCTTTGGGCATCATGATACCCAAGGAACACACCGGACAGGTCAGGGATAAAGTTGTGAGAAGTTTAAAGTAGGGTTAGGTTATAAAAAAATATCCCAAGCTTTGAAAACATTTCATGGAGCAACACTGTTCAATCCAGTCATCCGAAAATGGAAAGAGAAGGGCCATGGCACAACTGCAAACCTACCAAGACAAATGGCCATCCACCTAAACTGACAGACCGGGCAAGGAAGACATTGAATCGAGAAGCAGCCAAGAGGCCCATGTCACTCTGGAGGAGCTGCAGAGATCCACAGCTCAGGTGGGAGATTCTGTCCACAGGCCAAAACTAATTAGTCGTGCTCCACAAATCGGGTCTTTATGGAAGAGTGGGCAAGAAGAAAGCCATTGTTGAAACAAAGCCATAAGAAGTCCCGTTTGCAGTTGCCACAAGCCATGTGGGGGCACAGCAAACATGTGGAGGAAGGTGCTCTGGTCTGAATGAGACCAAAATTGAAGTTTTGGCATAAATGCAAAACGCTATGTGTGGTGGAAAACTAACACTGCACATCACCCTGAACACACCATCCCCTAACTGTGAAACATAGTGGTGGCAGCATCATGCTGTGGGATGCTTTTCTTCAGCAGGGACACGGAGGCTGGTCAGAGTTGATGGGAAGATCTGGATGGAGCCAAATACAGGGCAATCTTGGAAGAAAACCTGTTAGAGTCTGCAAAAGACTTGAGACTGGGGCGGAGGTTCCACCCTTCCAGCAGGACAACAACCCTAAAAATACAGCCAGAGCTACAATGGAATGGTTTAGATCCAAAGCTTATTCATGTGTTAGAATGGCCCAGTCAAAGTCCAGACCTAAATCAATCTTGAGAATCACTGGCAAGACTTGAAAATTGCTGTTCACGGAGACGCTCTCCATCCGACTGAGCTTGAGCTATTTTGCAAAAAAGAATGGGCAAAATTTTCAGTCTCTAGATGTGCAAAGCTGGTAGAGACATACCCCAAAAGACTTGCAGCTGTAATTGCAGCGAAAGGTGGTTCTACAAAGTATTGACTCAGGGGGGCTGAATACTTTTGCACGCCACACTTTTCAGTTTTTTTTTTGTATATAAATTTGGAAACCATGTATCATTTTCCTTCCACTTCACAATTATGCACCACTTTGAGTTGGTTCTATTCACATAAAATCCAATAAAATACACTTACGTTTGTGGTTGTAACGTGACAAAATGTGCAAAAGTTCAAGGGGCATGAATACTTTTGCAAGCCACTGTGCATAGTTGGTGGGTCACCGTCATCTATCCCATTCCCACAGCACCTGGACTGAAATCCAATTAATTGTTGGGTAAATACAACAAGCCTGAATTAAAGGCAAAAAGGAGATGAAAGGGTGATGTTTGATCCATGTTTCCAGTTAGAGAGGGTGCAGCATGGAGACAGGCCCTTCAGCCCAAAGAGTCCATGCTGACCATCGCTCACCTGTTCTTGCTAGTTCTATGTTATCCCACTTTCTCATCCACTCCCAACACACTGGGGCCAATCAACCTACAAACCGGCATGTCCCTGGGATATGTGGAAAAACTGGCAAACTCCAAACAAAAGCACTTCAGGTAGAACATGGCAAATCCCCTACTCACCTGAGACATGAAGACGGCCCGACCCGCAATGTCCCCCGTACCCCACCCCACGGGAACCATAACAAAGACACAAGCTGATGCATCAGACTCGAACCCGGGGCGCCTCAGACTCGCCAGTGCGAGAGCGGGTTAGCTGCAGCAGCGGCTCTATCGGATGCACAACTGTGCTGCCCCAAGTTGCCAGTGTATCTGCACCTATGTGAGTTGTTGCATTCGTGTCTGCTCCTGTGCTGTGCAGACCTGCTCATCTGTGTCTTTGTTTTTAATAACCCGTAGGTGGATGGAAAAGTTGACATTTCGGGTCGGGACCTTTCTTCAGATAATGGCAAGGTCACTTTCAGCCTGGGAGAGGTAGGGGATTGGAGAGGCATGAGAGATGGAATAGAAGAAAAACAGGGTTTTCTCTAGCATTTCCAACCAGATAAAGAAGAAGGCACAACCAGTTGACATACATGAATGCTGTAAGTAAACAAGGAACATAAGTGACTCAACCACACGTTAAGGTACAACACATTTTTAATTTAAGCAGCTCATGAGGGGGGAGCATAGGATCTACATTACATTTCAGCTCCAAGCTGCTACATCTACTGCCTGACGTAGGCAGGTTTTTACTGTTATAAAACAAGTACTAGGCGGGGCTACTACTAGCAAATACTATGATTGGCTAACATGCAATAGCCAATCTACATCTCTTCTTGTAGAAAATAAAGAAACGGCGGTGGCTTAAACAATATAAACAAGTGTTGACAATATACAAGCAGAGTTACATATAATCGCCATATCTAACAGGTGGCCTACAAACCCGTCCAGCCCTTTGTGTGGTAAGAGGCCGCTTCACCTCCAATGAACAGCACCTGTCCGAACAAGACAAATTCTCGGTCATGAAGGTTTCATTTGTGCCGACTGATGGTTTACTGATGTGACTTTACAATTGCTGTCCACAGTCATACGGGCCGGTTGGCCCCACAGTCAAACGCCCCATTCAAGATACGACCCTACTTCCTGGTTCATGATGAAGTAGTGCTGCAGGACGGAATCAGTCAAGGGCCACAAGGCGGTGGTCCCAGCCGCACTACGGAACGAATACAACGACATCCACAGGGGCCACCCCGGCGCGGAGGCAACCCTCCAACGGGCTCAAAGCATGTTTCACTGGCCTGGAATGACAAAATACATATGTGAAAGAACCGAATCGTGCGCTGTCTGCAACAGCCTGGCGCCACAGCAGCAAAAGCAGCCTCTACTGCCCCAACCAGTCCCTTCTCTTCCGTGGTCCTCCTTGGTTACCGACATCTTCGAATGGTACAGAAAACACTATCTCGTTCTTGTCGACTTTTACTCAGGCTGGTTCGAAATAGACCTACTGCAGACAATTTCCTCAGAGGTAGTGATCGAGAAGCTGCAACGACACCTCTTGTTGCATGGCTCCCCTGCGCGTATTCAATCTGATAACGGCAGGCAATTCACCAGCCAAGCATTTAAAAACTTTGCTGAACGATGGGACTTCCAACACATTACCAGCAGCCCCGGGTTCCCACAGTCCAATGGACTAGCCGAATGGGCTGTTCGGAGTGTCAAACAACCAGAGGAGGTAGTTGAGGTGGGTACAATAACATTTAAAAATACATTTGGACAAGTACATGGATAGGAAAGGTTTAGTGGAATTTGGGCAGATGGGGCTCGTGTAGATGGGGCATCTTGGTCAGCATGGGCAAGTTGGGCCTAAGGGTCTGTTTCTGAGCAGTATCACTCCATTACAAAACCAAAGCCTTGTGCACCAACTGTTTAAAAGCCTAGTGCACCAACTGTTTAAAGTTTGGTGTGTGTTGTGGTTCAATAACCGGATAATGGTTTGTGGTGAAGGAACTGTTCCTGAAACTGGAGGGGCACGGTTTTCAGGCTCCTGTACATTTCTTTCCCGATGGTAGGATTGAAATGGGAGCGTGGCCAGGATGGTGTGAGTCTCTGATGACCATTTTGTTTGGATCTGTGAGATGAATTTGGGCCCATTAGTCCAGTTTAGTTTATTGTCACGTGTACCGAGCTGCCGTGAAAAGCATTTGTTGCGTGCTATCCAGTCAGCGGAAAGACAATACATGTTTACAACTAAACCATTCACAGTGTGTACGTAGTTTAAGATTATAGTTAAAGTAAGAAATGTTGCTGTAGGAGTGGAGATTTAAGAGTGTGGAGCGATTGCAATATGAGCTTGTAGATCTGCTTCTGTGGCTAGCAAATAGTTGCCTGGGTTGGCCGCCATCTTGGAAGAAGTGCCTGATTACCCTAAATGCCACGTATTAGTATTGAGTAAGCACTCCTGTCTTTTCCTTGCATTATTAGTGGCATTAGCACTATGTTAGTTCACTTCTCAGAGCAACATTTAAAAGCTTCAAGACATGTTGTTTTACACACGTGATTCCAATATCAAGATTGAAATCCTTGTGCCAGGGAATGTTTCAACAACTTTGTTTTTTTCTGAGCTAGATGTAATGTGAAATAATTAGCTTGGGAGAAAAGCCAAGAAAGCCTCTACCCGTGGCAACATTGGCATAGGGGGATCCAAATCTATCGTGGGGTAAATAAAAAAAACTAATCTTCACAGCTCTAATGCAGTTTATGTTTCATAATCAAGGGCCAGTCTCACCCCGGTCACTCCCTCTTCTCCCCTTTCACATCAGGCATGAGGTACAGAAGTGTGGAAATGCGCACACTCCCAGATTTAGGGAGTTTCTTCCCAGCTGTTATCAGGCAAATAAACCATTCTCTCACCAGCTCGAGAGCGGTCCTGCCCTTCCATCTACCTCATTGGCGACCCTCAGACTATCTTTAATCGGAATTTAATTTGCACTAAATGTTGTATCCTTTATCTGTACACTGTGGCTGGCTTGATTGTATTCACGTACTCTCACTGGATAGCACACAACAAAAATGCCTTTCACTGTACCTTGGTACACATGACAATCATAAGCTAGTAAACGAATATAGTTTTACTGATTGGAGATTTATCACCAATGGTATACCGCAAGCGTTGATGGGTCCACTCATGATTTGAATGATGTCATCAACAAATTAGTTTTAGAGATACAGTGACTAAACGGGGCCTTTGGCCTACCGAGTTCACGCCAACCAGCGATCATTCGTACAGAGTCCACTTAACTTACAAACCTGCACGTCTTTGGAGCGTGGGAGGAAAGCGGAGCACCCGGAGAAAATCCCCGAGGTCACAGGGAAAACATACAAACTCAGTACAGACAGCACCCATAGTCAGGATCGTACCTGGGTCGCCGGTGCTGTAAGGTAGCAACTCTACCGCTGCGCCACTGTGCCTTCCTAATGTTGATGTGAATGTTAGTAAATTGTTAGTGAATTTCTAGATGCCATCAATGTTGGTGGTACAGTGGACAATGAGGGTAGATGACAGGATTTAGATTAATTGGCAAAGTGGGCTAAGGAATGGCAAGTAGGGTTTAGCTGTGCCAATGTGTGAGGTCTTGCACTTTGGTGAGTCAAAACATGGTGGGACATGCAATAAATGGTAGAGCTTTGGAGAATGCTAAAGAACAGTGATCTGGTAGTGAAGTTGCAGGGTTTACTAAAAGTGTCTATTCGGGGGGGGGGACTGGTGAGGCAAAGGGCAAAGAAGACCTTTGGTGGGAAGGGTATTGATAACAAAATTCGGGACATTATGGTACAGTTGTGTAAGTGGCTTGTGAGAGGGTTTAGGGAGTGAAGGCAGAAGAATGGGATTAAGAGGGAGAGATAGATCAGCCATGATTGAATGGTGGAGTGGACTTGATGGGCCAAATGGCCTAATTCTGCTCCTATGACACAACCTTATGAGACCACACTTTGACAACTGTACGTGGAGCTGGTTGCTTGGCCAGAGGAAGGGTATCATCAATTTTGGAAAGGGTGAAGAAGAGGTTCACCAAGACATTACCCGGACTTGCAGGCCTAGATTATAGCGAGGCTGAAAAGGCCATGATGACTCCTTTGAAGTGTAGGAGTCTGAGGGGCGACTTAAATGAAGTGGCCATAATCATGAGAGGCATAGGTAAAGTGACCATTAATTCTTTCATTCCAACACAATTGACCCATTGAGTGCATTATTTGAAGTGCAATGTTTAATTGCACCATCACAAGTCTAGTTTAGTTTAGAGATACAGTGTGGAAACAGGCCCTTCAGCCCACCAAGCCTACTCTGACCAGCGATCCCCATCCACTAGTTCTTTCGTACACGTGGATTATAAATGCAGCCTGAATCCCGCACAGCTGATAAACGTTATCAATCCGTTGCTGGTTGACGTAGGTATTTGCCAATGGAATTCACTGAGGTCAGCACCCGGCAACAACCTGCATCATCCTGGCGACAACCTACGACAGCACCTACAACAGGAGAAGACAAGCTATGTCAAGCCCACAACTTCGCCAAAACGTTTTGAACATTTCAAAATCCGGCGGCGACCAGAAAAACGTTACGATTCTTTAGGCGACTTGAGGAGACTATTCACGACCATACAGGCGTCACCCCGCGACCATGTGAAAACAGCCTAGTCGCTTGTAGTCGCCGAAAATAATCGCCTAGTGGGACGGGCATAACTATCTCTTAAACGATGGGATAGTCCAAGCCTCAACTACCTCCTCTGGTAGTTTGTTCCAAACACCCATCACCCTTTGTGTGAAAAAATTCCTATTAAATGTTTTCCCCTTCATCTTAAACTGATGTCCAATGGTTCTCCAAGTGTCATCACACTACCATACGTGTCCCACCCAGTTTTTAATGTCAAGGACCTTGGTTCATGACGGTAATCCCATTAAGTTGGTTAATCTGAGAAGTCTACGCACGGTTGGCACAAAATGCTGGAGTAACTCAGCGGGACAGGCAGCATCTCTGGATGGAAGGAATGGGTGTCGATTTGGGTCGAGACTGCTTCAGAGTGCATCTGCACGTGTTCAGTTGATTATTAAATGGCACAAATTCCACGTTGTAACTTATTAACAGGATAGAATTTCCAATATAGAATTCCATTCCTCAGCACAATGTTTAAACTCTGTTTATAAAGAGTTATAATATCCATTACCATAATATACCAAGACCTGGCACATCTGAAGAACTGATCCGAGCTGGATAAACTGGGACAGAGTGGACTAGGGCGGCACAGTAGTGCAGCTGGTAGAGTTGTTGCCTCACCGCACCCAGGTTCGATCCTGACCTCAGGTGTTATCTGTGTGGAGTTTGGACGTTCTCCCTGTGACCGTGTGGCTTTTCTCTGGGTGCAATTATAGACCTATTAGTTTGACGTCAGTGGTGGGCAAATTAATGGAAAGGATACTTAGAAATAATATATATAAGCATCTGGATAAACAGGGTCTGATCAGGAACAGTCAACATGGATTTGTGCCTGGAAGGTCATGTTTGACAAACCTTCTTGAAATTTTTGAAGCGGTAACTAGGGAAATTGATGAGGGTAAAGCGGTGGATGTTGTCTATATGGATTTCAGTGAGGCCTTTGACAAGGTTCCCCATGGAAGGTTGGTTAAGAAGGTTCAATCTTTGGGTGTTAATGGCGGAGTAGCAAGATGGATTCAACAGTGGCTGAATGGGAGATGTCAGAGAGTAATGGTGGATGGCTGTTTGTCAGGTTGGAAGCCGGTGACCAGTGGGGTGCCTCAGGGATCTGTGTTGGATCCACTGTTGTTTGTCATGTATATCAATGATCTGGATGATGGGGTGGAAAATTGGATAAGTAAGTATGCAGATGATACTAAGATAGGTGGTGTTGTGGATAATGAAGTAGATTTACAAAGTCTACAGAGAGATTTGGGCCATTTGGAAAAGTGGGCTGAAAGATGGTAGATGGAGTTTAATGCTGTTAAGCGTGAAGTGCTACATCTTGGCAGGACAAATCAAAATAGGACGTACATGGTAAATGGTAGCGAATTGAGGAATGCTGTGGAACAGAGGGATCTAGGAATAACTGTGCATAGTTCCCTGAAGGTGGAATCGCATGTAGATAGGGTGGTAAAGAAAGCCTTTGGTGTGCTGGCCTTTATAAATCAGAGCATTGAATATAGGAGTTGGGAAGTAATGATAAAATTGTACAAGGCATTGGGAAGACCAATTCTGGAGTATGGTGTACAATTTTGGTCGCCTAATTATAGGAAGGATGTCAACAAAATAGACAGAGTACAGAGGAGATTTACAAGAATGTTGCCAGGGTTCCAGCAACTATGTTACAGAGAAAGGTTGAACAAGTTAGGTCTTTATTCTTTGGAGCGCAGAAGGTTAAGGGGGGACTTGATTGAGGTCTTTTAAAATGATGAAAGGGATAGACAGAGTTGACGTGGATACGTTTTTTCCCATTGAGTGGTAGGGAAGATTCAAACAAGAGGGCATGACATGAGAATTAAGGGACAGAGGTTTAGGGGTAACGTGAGGGGGAACTTCTTTACTCAGAGGGTGGTGGCTGTGTGGAATGAGCTTCCAGCAGAAGTGGTGGAGGCAGGATCGATTTTAACATTTAAAAGTAAAGTGGATAGGTATATGGACGTGAAGGGAATGGAGGGGTATGGTCTGAGTGCAGGTAGATGGGACTAGGGGAAAACAAATGGTCGGCATGGACTGGAAGGGCCGAGAGGGCCTGTTTCCGTGCTGTAATTGTTATATGGTTATATGGTTATATGCTCCATTTTTTTCCCAGTTTCCAAAGATGCGAGGGGTTATAAGTCAATCAGTAAATTGCCCCGAGTACGTAGGGAGTGGATGAGAAAATGGGATAACATACAGCTAGTGTGAACGGGCGATCGATGATGGGTGTGGACTCAGTGGGTCATAGAACCTGATTCCATGTTGTATCTCAAAACTAAATTTAAACTAAGTATAAAGTGCTGGAGTAATTCAGCAGATTAGGTAGCATCTTTGGAGGACATGAATAGATGACATTTTAGGACAGGTTATTTCTTCAGAAACTCAACAACCTGAAGGATCTCATATAATGTACAATCTGAAAGGTCTCGACCGGAAAGGTCACCTATCCATGTTCTCCAGAGATGCTGCCAGACCTGCTGAGTTACTCCAGCACTCTGTAAAACGTCACCTATCCAAGTTCTCCAGAGATGCTGCCTGACCCGCGGAGTTACTGCTGCACGCTGTGAAACATCACCTATCCATGTTCTCCAGAGATGCTGCATGACCCACTGAGTTATTCCAGCACTCTGTGAGACGTCACCTATCCATGTTGGAGTCGTAGAGTGATACAGTGTGGAAACAGGCCCTTTGGCCCAACTTGCCCACACGAGCCAACAATGTCCCAGCCACACTAGTCCCACTTGCCTGCGCTTGGTCCATATCCCTCCAAACCTGTCGTAGCCATGTACCTGTCTAACTATTCCTTAAACGATTGGATAGTCCCAGCTCAACTACCTCCTCTGGCAATTTGTTCCATAAACGCAGTACCCTTTGTGTGAAAACGTTACCTCTCGGATTCCTATTAAATCTTTTCACCTTCACAACTTCCGGTGACGCTATGGAGGGTTAAAGACCGGCGCCAGTTAGCTCCATGAAAATAAATCGCTAAAACGGGGAGAAAACGGACATACCTGCTGATTCTGCACCGGCTGCCTGCAACGCATGAGTGACGGCATCAGGCGCACGACTCGGTATGTCTATGCAGCATAGCCCCCCCCAAACAGCTACCGAAACGGGTTGCTAGGCAGAAAACGGCACCGGAAGAACAAGGCCCGACTGAAGCCTCGGGCTCAAGTAAAACGTCATGTTTCGAAGAAATCAAAGGCTAAAAAATCTGAGATGGAAGAACTTCGGATTTTTCTATCTCAGGAAATTAAAGAACTAAAGGAAGAACTAAAGTTAACGATTGTTAAAGAAGAATTTCAAAATTTCAAGGAGGAGTTTAAGGAGTTTAAAGTGGAAATGAAGGAAATGAAGGAAGAAATTAACTCCACTGTCCTTGAATTATCGGAAAGATGGAAGAATGAAACAGAAGAAATGCTGAACCAGCAAATTACAGGGATGTGTGCAGAGATGGATGTTAAAATTAAATCGATGGAGTCTAGCTTTAACGAAAAGCTGGAGCCTGTTGAGGATTCACTGAGTCATAAGGCTGTAGCCATAACCACTCTGGAGGAAATTGCTGCAACACGTGCTGAAACAACAAAAAAGCTTATCAGAGAAAACCAACGCTTATCAGAGTTGCTGAGCAAAATAACTGAAAAATGCACTGAACTGGAAGGACGTCAGAGGCGTCAGAACTTAAGAATCGTTGGAATTCAGGAAGGGAGAGAGGGGAAACGAGACCCTCGCGAATTTGCTGCAGATTTATTGCAAAAAGTCCTAAACCTGGATCAAAAGCCTCTGCTAGCTCGAGCACACAGAGTGATGAGATGTCACTCACGGCCGGATGCACCTCCAAGACAAATGATAATAAAGGTGCAATATGACCATGTACTGGAGGAGTTGGTGAAAAAAATTGCCCGCAGCAGAAATCTCACATACGAGGGAGATAAGATCAGCATTTACCGAGATTATCGAAACATAGATATTAGGTGCAGGAGCAGGCCATTCAGCCCTTCGAGCCTGCACCGCCATTCAATATGATCATGGCTGATCATCCAACTCAGTATCCTGTACCTGCCTTCTCTCCATACCCCCTGATCCCTTCAGCCACAAGGGCCACATCCAACTCCCTCTTAAATATGGCCAACAATCTGGCCTCAACTACCTTCTGTGGCAGAGAATTCCACAGATTCACCACTCTCTGTGTGAAAAACGATTTTCTCATCTCGGTCCTAAAAGACTTCCCCCTTATCCTTAAACTGTGACCCCTTGTCCTGGACTTCCCCAACATCGGGAACAATCTTCCTGCATCTAGCCTGTCCAACCCCTAAAGAATTTTGTAAGTCTCTATGAGATCACCCCTCAATTTTCTAAATTCCAGCGAGTACAAGCCTAGTCTATCCAGTCTTTCTTCATATGGAAGTCGTGCCATCCCAGGAATCAGTCTGGTGAACCTTCTCTGTACTCCCTATATGGCAAGAATGTCTTTCCTCAGATTAGGAGACCAAAACTGTATGCAATACTCCAGGTGTGGCCTCACCAAGACCCTGTACAACTGCAGTAGAACCTCCCTGCTCTTGTACTCAAATCCTTTTGCTATGAATGCCAACATACCATTCGCTTTCTTCACAGCCTGCTGCACCTGCATGCCTACTTTCAATGACTGGTGTACCATGACACCCAGGTCTCGCTGCATCTCCCCATTTCCTAATCGGTCACCATTCAAATAATAGTCTACCTTCCTGTTTTTGCCACCAAAGTGGATAACCTCACATTTATCCACATTATACTGCATCTGCCATGCATTTGCCCACTCACCCAGTCTATCCAAGTCATCCTGCAGCCTGTTAGCATCCTCCTCACAGCTAACACTGCCCCCCAGCTTCGTGTCATCCGCAAACTTCGAGATGTTGCATTTAATTCCCTCGTCCAAATCATTAAAGTATATTGTAAATAGCTGGGGTCTCAGCACTGAGCCTTGCTAGTCACTGTCTGCCATCCTGAAAAGGACCCGTTCACTCCTACTCTTTGCTTCCTGTCTGCCAGCCAGTTCTTGGATAACCTTGGATTATCCTGCGGAGGTCTCCAGGAAGAGAGCGTTGTTTAAAGAGACAAAATGAATACTGAAGGATGTGAAAGAACTGAATTATGGTCTGACATACCTGGCTACTCTAAGAGTTACCTACAATAAGAAAGAACACATCTTCACCAACCCTGTGGAGGCATTGGAGTACGCCCAGAAGATTAAGAATCAGCCTGCTGACTGAATACTATCTACAAAATGAACTACGCCAACGAACAATGTAACTTTGTAAGATCGGATGCAACTAAGGACCTGTTATACCCAAGGACAATCGAAACTGGAGAAAGATGCTGAATGAGGCCTTTCCCATGGACGTTATACTCATAGCTACTACTATAACATTATTAATATAAATAACTTACAAATACTAATATCAGTGCGCGGTACTATTACTAATTATTACTAATAGTTACTAATTAATTACAACTGAATTACTTAGAATTAGCTAAACGGTAATGAGTGTGGTTGGATGTAAAGTTTGATTTCACTTCTCTTCCTTTGATTTTTTTTCTTTTCATACGTTTTATATATATACATATATATATATTAGATTAATGGAATTTGAACACTTTGGAACCTAAAACCTACCCCCGGTAAAATATTTTTATGGAATATCAATTTAAAGAAAACATGGAGCTAGTTAAGTTTTTTTTTACATCGACTACGGAAGTCGGTAGATGGTTAGCCATGCTAGTATGGCTATCACTAACTACACTACTAATAGATGTAGTTTTTTCCTCCTTTTTGCACTTTACTACCCTTCTAATCTAAACCTTTTTTTATATAATATTCTATTATAATTTTAAGTTTGAATGGAGTAATAAGCTATATCAAAGGAGATATATACATGAGAAAATTCAAAGGGATTTAAAATTCATCTATTTGAAGTTCGGGTGTAATGTCGGGTTTGTCAAACTGAACCATTCGCTCTATTATAGACCTCCCTAAACAAAAGATGCAAGTCTCAAAAATGAAGATCGGAGGTGATGGAATAACATTTTGTAACTGGAATGTTAAGGGTATTAACGAACCAATTAAGAGAGGTAAAGTATTAGCACACTTAAAACAGATGTAATATTCCTCCAAGAAACACACCTAAAAAAAGACGCAGAACATAGATTGAAAGCTAAATGGATTGATAAAGCGTATCATTTACACACAAATCCAGAGGTGTGGCAAAATTATTCCGTAAAGGGATACCTTTTGAACATACATCAACTATAACGGACAGTGATAGATACATTATATTAATAGGTGAATTATATGCACAAAAATTGACTCTTATTAATGTTTATGGACCAAATTTTGATAGTCCTTTGTTTTTTAAGAAAATATTTAATACAATTCCGGAATTAGCACAACACAATTTAATAATTGGAGGAGACTTAAATTGTACATTAGATTCCTATTTATTTACATCATCACGACAACAGAAAATAAAATCGCATTCCAGTGATTTATTAAATGCATATATAGATACTAGTGGTATCAAAGATGTTTGCAGAATAGAAAATCCAACTGGACGAGAATATTCATTTTATTCACCGGTACATAAAACGTACTCAAGAATAGATTATTTTCTGGTGGACTCCAAGCTTATTCCATTTACTTATAATTCGAAATACCACAATATTATAATTTCAGATCATGCCCCTTTAACATTTATGATTAAAACAAATGGTAAGACGGAGAAACAGGCACAATGGAGACTTAACCCACAAATTTTAAAGGAAATAGCATCCCAGGAATATCTTACTAAACAGATGAATACGTTCTTTGAAATAAATGATAACCCTGAAACATCTGCCTCCTTACTATGGGGAACATTTAAAGCATTTACTCGTGGAGCCATGATCTCCTCCCAAGCATTTTATAATAAAGAGAATCGGATGATACAACAGGCATTGGAAAGGGAAATTAAACAATTAGACATAGAGAATGCGGCTACACCAACCATGATATAACACAATACAATTGCAGTATTGAAATATAAATTAAATAAAATATATTCAGACCAAGTTGTAAAATTTTATCAATATACTAAACTATTACACTTTGAATTTGGAGATAAAACTCAAAAATTACCTGCTCGTCAATTACGGAAACTGGACGGGGAAAAAACAATTCATAGGATTAAATCAGACAAAGGAGAACCACTAGTACAACCTAAGGACATTAACGAGAGATTTCTGCAATATTATCAAAACCTTTATTCTGCCAAAACGACAGATCACCGGACAGGGATAGAAGCTTTCTTACAAAAACGTAATCTTAAAGGGTTAGATTTGAAAGATAATTATTGAACGCTGAAATAACAGTGAAAGAAATTGAAGAATCTATCAGATCACTAAAAAATGGTAAATCCCCGGGACCAGGTGGCATTAGCTCGGAATGTTATAAAACATTCTATGATCTGATTGTCCAGCATTTAAAGACACTGTATGAACATATTTATACCCAACAGAAATTACCAGAACCGCTAAATGAATCTATTATAACACTTATACCAAACATAGCTAAAGATCTGGATGACCCAGGATCATATAGAGCTATAGCTCTTCTAAATACTGACCAAAAAATATTAACTAGAATTCTAGCACAAAGATTAAGTACAGTGATTAATAAACTAATACACCCGGATCAAACAGGATTTATACCAAAACGGTATTCCTCATATAACCTGAGACTATTATTCAATATTATATACTCAAAAAGAAGTATTAACAAAGACCTAGCAATTATTTTGTTAGATGCTGAGGAAGCTTTTGAACAGGTGGAATGGCCCTGTTTATTTTCGGTTATGGAAATTTTTCAACTGGGGGAGAAATTTAGTACATGGGTAAAACTATTATTTACTAATCCAACGGCTAGATTATCAACAAATCACATGTTATCAACTAAATTTAGCATATCTCGGGGCTATAGACAAGGATGTCCTTTATCCCCGCTATTATTTGCACTTGTAATAGAACCATTAGCACAAAGTGTGAGGTCACATGCTGAAATATATGGGTATAAAACTAAAGATACTGAAAATAAAATCTCCTTATACGCAGACGATGTATTAATTTACATCACAAAACCTGAAGTTAGTATCCCTAACTTATTAAATTTAATAACTCAATATGGCTCGTTTTCAGGATACAGAAACAATTGGAATAAAAGTGAAATTATGCCAATAATGGAAGTAATCCACATATATTACAACGATTCCCTTTTAAAACAGTAAATGAAAAACTCAAATATCTTGGAATTTATGTAACAGAGAGATATACTTCTTTGTTTAAATCTAATTTTACGCCTTTATTGAACAAATTACATAAGAATATTTTATACTGGAAAACATTACCTATTTCAATGTTGGGTAGAATTAATGTGATAAAAATAATTTTTCTCCCGCAATTACTATACCTTTTTCAATTAATCCCGATATACCTCTCAAAATTTTTTTTTAAGAAGGTTGACTCTATAGTCACCAACTTTCTGGGATTATAAGAACCACAGAATAAATAAAAAACACTTATGTAAATCAAAAATAAATGGAGGTTTAGCACTACCAAACTTTATGTTTTATTATTGGGCAATTAATATTAAAAATATGAATTTTTGGTTGGAACTTGGACAAACAACCAGATTGGTTAAAAATGAAAAAGAAAGATTGTTTACCTTTTGAAATTGGATCGATTCTATTTGCTAACACTAAATTAAGCAAAAAAAACTATAAAGAAAACCCAATAATAGACAGTGGAATACGCATTTGGAAACAATTAAAGAAGATGCTAAAATTGGATTGTTTACCACTATCACTTCCCATTGTAAACAATGCTACATTTAAACCCTCAATGATGATAAAGGTTTTTTACAATGGAAAAATCATGGAATTATTAAGATGGGCGATCTCTATAGGAAAAATTCCTTTCTCTCATTTCAGGAACTACAACAAATTTATGGGCTTCATTCAAAAGACTACTTTAGATACCTACAAATCAGAGACTATGCCAAGTCAAATACACAGGATTATAGAAATAGAAAGACAGAAATTCTTGATGAATGCTTGAATAAATACCCGAACACAAAAAAATTGATATTTTATATTTATAATATTTTATTGGATAATGATGCACCCATGACGGAAATATATAGGCAATCATGGGAAAACGAACTAGGCCAAATAATAGGGCCAGAAATATGAGATGAAAGCTTACAACATATACATCACTGTTCATTAAATGCTAGACACTCTTTAATACAATTTAAAGTTTTACATAGATCGTCAAAAACCAAATTAAACAGAATTTTTCCATGTATATCCCCTATTTGTGATAAATGTCAACACTTAGAGGCTAATCTTACGCACACATATGTAAGCTGTATAAAAATTAATAATTTTTGGACGGAAATTTTTAAGATAATTTCAGAAGAAATTACGAATTTGGTCCCTGATTCAAAATTCATAATATTAGGAATACTAGAACTAAATCAATTATTCACAACAAACCAAATAATTTTTATCGATTATAGTTTAATAATTGGGAAAAAAATTAATATTAAAATTCTGGAAAGGCCCTATAACCTCCACAATTAAAATGTGGACAATGGAAATGTCGGAGACCCTACATTTGGAAAGATTAAGATTTGTCTTAATGGACAAACAAGAACTATTCATAAGAATATGGTCCCCATTTATTGAATATTTGAAGGGGCAAATTGGTTCGGCACGAGAACCTGACTGAAACCTGAATTAAGGAATAGATGAAGGATATTTTATAATCCACGGATATAGCTCCAATGATGCATAATCAGTTGAATACTCCATTCTATTTTTGTTTTTTTTCTCTTTTTTTTTCTACTATTTTCTCTCTGTATAAAAATTAAAAAAATATAAAGTACAATTACGATACAATTGTTAATATAAATAATATTAATAATGTATGACTATAACAAACAAAATGCTTTTTATTATGTATTTTCTAATAAAAAAAAAAAAAAAAAAAAAAAACTTTTCACCTTCACATTGAACCTATATCCTCTGGTCCTCGATTCCCCCAACTCTGGGCAAGAGATTGTGCATCTACCCGATGTATTCCTCTCATGATTTTATACACCTCTATAAGATCTTCCCTCATCCTCATGTTCTCCATGGAATAGAGACCCAGCATACTCAACCTTTCCCTGTAGCTCACACCCTCTAGTCCTGGCAACACTGTCATGAATCCTTTCTGAACCCTTTCAAGCTTGACAATATCTTTCCTGTAACATGGTGCCCAGAAATGAACACAATATTCTAAATGCGGTCTCACCAACATCTTATACAACTGCAACAAGATCTCCCAACTTCTAGACTTAATACTCTAACTGATGAAGGCCAAAATGGCCAACTTATCTACCTGCAACTCGACCTTCAAGGAACCATGCACCTGTACTCCTAAATCCCTCTGCTCTACAACATTACCCAGAGACCTACCATTTACTGTGTAGGTCCTGCCCTTCTGCAGAATGCAACAACTCACACTTTTCTGTATTAAATTGCATCAACCATTCCTCCGCCTACCTGGCCAATCGATCCAGATCCTGCTGCAATCGTTCACAACTATCTTCACTAACTGCAAAACCACTTGTATCATCAGCAAACTTGCTAATCTTGCCCTGTGTGTTCTCATCCAAATCATTGATATAGATTGCAAACAGTAATGGGCCCAGCACCGAACACTGAGGCACATCACTCGTCACAGGCCTCCAGTTTGAGAAGCAACTTTCCACCATCACCCTCTGCTTCCTTCCATGGAGCCAATTTGCTATCCATTCAGCTATCTCACCTTGGATCCCATGCGATCTAACCTTCCAGAGCAGCCTACCATGCGGAACCTTGTCGAATGCCTTACTGAAGTCCATGTACACAACATCTACAGCTCTGCCCTCATCAACCTTTTTGGTCGCGTCTTCAAAAAAAATCAATCAGATTTGTGATACACGACCTCCCACAGACAAAACCATGCTGACAGTCCATAATCAGCACTTTCCCATCCAAAGATCTCCATGGATGCTGCCTGACCCGCTGAGTTACTCCAACACTTTCTATTCTCCACAGGATTCCAGCATCCAGTGTCTACTTTTACTGTTTGATTAGTCTACAATATTGATTGATCTATAATATTGATTAGCTGCCAGCTACTTCTTTAATCCATTATGAGTAGTTTTGACAACCATTTAAGGTCCCACCATGCTGGGTGTGACTTACCTTTATTAGCAACTCCTGACTCGTCAGTTCCTTGTTCTCATAGGAGAAGATTTCCGAAAGCTCTTCAAACATCAACATGCTGTCCCTAATAAAAAGAATGAGACAAGGTTATACCAGGCAGATTAATCATCTGCTAGCAAGGCGTCTGAGATGAGGTAAATAATTAGCGTTACAGAGATTGTGGTCTTTACAGAACCTGAATGTTACTTAACAGGGGGTTGGGCAGTGGCAGTTGCTGCCTCACAGCACCAGGGACGTGGGTTCGATCCAGGCTACGGGTGCTGTCTGTGAGGAGTTTGTACATTCTCCCCTTGACCTTGTGGGTTTTCTCCAGGTGCTATGGTTTCCTCCCACACTCCAAAGATGTACAGGTTTGGAGGTTAATTGGTTTCTGTAACTGGTCCCCATTGTGTAGGATAAAACTAGTGTACGGGTGATTATTGGTTGGTGCGGACTTGGTGAGCCAATGGGCCCACGTGGAGCTACACGCTCGAAGACCATGGGCCTACCGAGTAGGCGCAACTCGCCCGCTGGAGACCAGGGACTCGACCGCCGCAGACAGCGAACCCACCTGGATGGCTCGGATCGCCCATCCAGAATGGAGGGAGTGGGCCCGAGGGCGGGTGAGCAGACCGGCTGTGGGAGGGAGTGGTCTCCGCGAACTCGAGGCCTCAGCTAGGTCACGGCGTATTTTTCAACATGTTGAAAACTGCTCGCGAGTAAATAAAGGTCGCCATGGAAGTAAATCGATACTTTTTTTATTCGTAGGTTTAGTCGTAGTAGGCCGTAGTGGGTCGGCATGTTAGTCGTAGGTAATCGAGGGTAGTCGTAGACAGTCTTCATCATAGTCGGAGGGAGGTTGAAAGAGATCGAAAGAGGTCGTCTTCACTCTCTACTATTTGGTGTCCAGTTTTCCCGACGTTAGTGTTGGTGAGAGCGTGGGTGAGTGAGAGAGTGGGGTTGAGTTAGTGAGTGAGTGAATGAGATAGTGAGTGAGAGTGGGTGAGTGAGAGTGAGTGGGTGGGAGTGAGAATGAGTGAGTGAATGAGAGCGTGAGTGAGTGAAAGTGAGTGGGTGAGTGAATGTGAGTGCGTCAGTGATTGAGTGGGTGTGTGTGGGGAGTGAGTGAGAGTGAAAGAAGTGTGAGCGAGAAACAGAGGTTGGTGAGAGTGATGGTGGGTGAGTGAGAGTGAGTAAGATGAGTGAGGGTGAGTGAGAGTGAGTGTGAGTGAGAGTGTGGGCAAGTGAGCGTCAGTGTGAGTGAGTGTGTGGGTGAAGTGTGAGAGTGAGTGAATGAGAGAGTTGGTGAGTGAGAGTGAATGAGTGGGTGATGAGCGAGTTAGAGTGAGAGCGAGTGGGTGTGAGAGTGTGGGTGAGTGAGAGTGAGTGAATGTGATTGCATCAGTAGTTGAGTAAGTGGGAGAGAATGGGTGAGTGAGTTAGTGTGAGTGGGCGAGTGAGAGTGAGTGAGTGAATGAGAGACTGAGAGGGTGAGTGTGAGTGAGTGAGGGAGTGTGAGTGAGAGTGAGTGAATGAGAGTGAGTGGGTTTAGAGTGAGTGAGTGTGGGTGAGTGAGAGGTACCCGAACGGAAACGTTGGAAAACCAAATAACCGAAAGGGGTGCAAGGCCGAAAAGCCAAATAACCGAACGGACGCAACACTGAAAAGCCAAATAATTCAAAGGGCGATACGCCTAAAATCCAACTCATCGAAAGGGCGGATCGGCGAAAAGCCAAATAACCGAAAGGGCAGGACGTCTAAAAGCCAACTAACCGAACGGACGCATCACCAAAAAGCCAAATAACGGACATGACGTCGCTGGGGGAGGGGGCACACACACCACTTGTCAGCGATTGGTACGGACCTCCGCATCCATCACATCACCGGCCGGGGGAGATGGGAGGGTGGGGGTCATTTTTAAATTTTCTTTCGCCGATTTTATATTATAAAATAAAACCCCGTGTGATTGCAACTTTTCGTTGATTTATCAAAATAATAATCCAAATTGATTCCATAGTTATTTACAACAACTGTAACAATTATATTTTGACTACCACAATACATTTACACACACTACCGTGCACCTTGAAGGCCACTGGTCCTTTTGAGTGTGAATCGAGAAACCAGAAGAAAAATGTTTTTTTAAAGAATATCTTAGCTCGAGTTGGTCAGTGATGTGAGTAAGTGTGAATCGGCATGAGTTATACGCCCGAGAGACGGGAAGTGTCCACGCTGCGCTACCTCGGGTCTTTATTCCCAGTAAGCAGAATTCTTCCATCTTCCGTGGACCACCAGCTGAGGTGGAGGGCAGCCGTGGCCAGACAGCACTGACCCCGGGAAGAGAGTGCAGGCTGTCCTGAAGGATGTGCTCCTTCGGCTGCTTACACCACGGGACAGGCAGCATCTCTGGAGAGAAGGAATGGGTGATGTTTTGGGTCGAGACCCATCAGAGTCAACTGAAGTCTCGTCGGTGAGAGTACTTGTGATTGTCTGAAGAAGAGTTACCCATTCCTTCTATTCAGAGATGATGTCTGTCGCTCTGAGTTACTCCAGCATTTCGTGTCTATTTATCAGTGTGAACTAGCATCTGCAGTATCTTCCCATACAAGACTGCCCGGGGCTGGACGGTGACACTGGGCACTCGGTACCAGAGCACCAAGGTGTAAGCGGCCAAAGGAGCACATCTTTCGTGACAGCCCGCACTCTCTTCCCGGGATCAGTGCTGTCCTGCCAAGGCCACCCTCCGCCTCAGCTAGGGGTCCACGGAAGTTGTAAGAAATCTGCTTACTGGGAATAAAGACCCGAGGCAGCGCAGCGCGGACACTTCCCGTCTCTCAGGCGTGCACGCTGATACACACTCACGCCGATTCACATTTACTCATATCACTGAACCGACTCAGGGAGCTCCGATATATATTTTTTAAAGTCATATTTTTTTCATCTGGTTTCTCGATTCACACCCAAAAGTACCAGTGACCTTCAAGATACACGGTAGTGTATGTAAATATATTGTGGCAGTCAAAATATATTTGTTACAGTTTATGTAAATATTTAAGGAACCAATTTGGATTATTATTTTGTTAAATCAACCGAAAGTGAAGCAAAATTGAAAATAACCCCCACCCTCCCGTCTCCCCCTGCCAGTGATGTGATGGACGCGCGGGAATGGACCAATTGTTGACAAGTCTCACCCCCGGCGATGTCATGTCCGTTATTTGGCTTTTCAGCGATGTGTCTGTTCGGTGATTTGGCTTTTAGACGCCCCACCATTTCAGTTATTTGGCCAATCAGCGATCCGCCCTTTCGGTGAGTTGGCTTTTCGGCGTTGTTTTCGTTCAGTTATTTGGCTTCCACTTCTTTGCTTCAGCATCTCGTCCTTCGATGCCACGTCCGCACACAAAGTGAGAGTGTGGGTGAGTGAAAGTGAGTGTGAGTTGATTGAGAGAGAGAGAGGGCGAGAGGGTGAGAGGGGCGAGAGGGGGCAGAGGGCGAGGGGGCGGGGGCGAGGGGGCGGGGGGAGGGAGGGGGCGAGGGGGAGGGGGGCGAGGGGGAGGGGGGCGAGGGGGAGGGGGGCGAGGGGGAGGGGGCGAGGGGGAGGGGGCGAGGGGGAGGGGGCGACGGGGAGGGGGCGACGGGGAGGGGGCGACGGGGAGGGGGCGAGGGGGAGGGGGCGAGGGGGAGGGGGCGAGGGGGAGAGGGCGAGTGGGAGTGTGTGCGCATGTGAGAATCGCGCAGAACACACCAACATTGTCTCAGAATAAAAGGACTGAAAAGCTATAAAAGTCACCTTCCAGATAGTTGGGACCGTTCAGGATCTGCTGCAGCTCCACTGATCCCTCCATGACACAGATCTCATTTACAAATGTACACACAAAATAACCCTACTCTATGAAGCTGACCAGAATTTGGAGACAAGTGCAATGTCATTGGTGACCAACACCCCCTTTCAGCTGTCCTTTGTTGAAGGTGGTGGTCCGTATATCCAAGAGGAGATTAAATTATTAGGCAGGGAGGGAGGGGGAAATAGACAGGAAACATCTGCTTGGATTTCAAAAGGCCAATCCAAACACTTTCCAAAAGCATTCATCATCTGGCCACTGACTGGAGAGAGGGCGGTTCACTAGTTTGAATGTGGCCCTGCAGGAAACATAGAAAATAGGTGCAGGAGTAGGCCCGTCGAGGCTGCACTGCCATTCAATATGATCATGGCTGATCATCCAACTCAGTATCCTGTACCTGCCTTCTATTCTTACCCCCTGATCCCTTTAGCCACAAGGGCCATATCTAACTCACTCCTAAATATAGCCAATGAACTGGCCTCAGCTACCTTCTGTGGCAGAGAATTCCACAGATTCACCACTCTCTGTGTGAAAAATGATTTTCTCATCTCGGTCCTAAAAGACCTTATCCTTAAACTGTGACCCCTTGTTCTGGTCTTACCCAACATCGGGAACAATGTTCCTGCATCCAGCCTGTCCAACCCCTTAAGAGTGTTGTAAGTCTCTATAAGATCCCCCCTCAATCTTCTAAATTCTAGCGAGTACAAGCCGAGTCTATCCAGTCTTTCTTCATATGAAAGTCCTGTAATCCCAGGAATCAGTCTGGTGAACCTTCTCTGCACTCCCTCTATGGCAAGAATATCTTTCCTCAGATTAGGAGACCAAAACTGTACGCAATACTCCAGGTGTGGCCTCACCAAGACCCTGTACAACTGCAGTGGAACCTCCCTGCTCTTATACTCAAATCTCTTTGCTATGAATGCAAACATACCATTCGCTTTCTTCACGGCCTGCTGCACCTGCATGCCTACTTTCAATGACTGGTGTACCATGACACCCAGGTCTCGTTGCATCTCCCCTTTTCCTAATCGGCCACCATTCAGATAATAGTCTACTTTCCTGTTTTTGCCACCAAAGTGGATAATAGTGAGATTAAATGAGCTTACCAGTTTGAAGTTTGATCTTGATTTTATGAGGAGTTACGTTGGTGATTACGTGAAGAAGGCCCGCCAGGCCGCATGCGCAGCAAACTTCAAAGCAGCGGTATGAAATCACAAATAAACAACACCGAAGTAAACAGTAAGATCAGTGACTCGAGAACTATCAGATGATCTTTTATGAGAGAGGGTTGGGCGTGGTGGGCACGTAATCACCAACGTAATTCCTCATAAAATCAAGATCAAACTTCAAACTGGTAAGTTCTTGTTTAATCTTACTATTTTACTTCGGAGTCACGTGAGTGATTCCGTGAAGAGTTCAAAGCTTTGTGATTTCATGCCGCAGATTACAATCTCGGCATCCCACTGCATTTGATTGACTCGAAAGATAAATAAATGCATTAGTAATAACATTGTATTCAATGTAATGACAGGGTTTATTTAACAATGTAAACAAACAACAGTACCCCTAAAATTTAGGTACTTAAAATGTCATTGGCAAACAGCCATGGATTGACAATTGGCCGAAGATTAAAAATTCTGAAACATCAGCTCATTAGCCCATCCGACAGCCGCTAAAATTTGGTCGAAGGACACATCCCTCCTGGCCGCCAACATAGCTGCTGCCCTAGTATAATGAGATGTAAACACACTATCTAAATGATACACTGACGTTGATGCTGACCTGGTGGAATGAGACATACAATCGTCAATGTTAATACCTGTTGCAGCCACCTTGAAAGAGTCTGAACGCACCTTCTCTTGCGTAATTGTTTATTAACTAATACACAGTGCTGAATCCATACTTCTAAGGATTCTGGTGGCACTTGATAACATAAAAATGAGACCGTAGGGTATTCGAAATGATCTTACAAATCATGCCAGCCCTGGTCTGCTCTGCTAGTGTAGACCAGAATGTAAAATGTAATGGCATGAACAGCCAATTCCATCCTGTCCAGCCACAGCGTTTGCAATGTTTTGCCGCCGTTGTGCTGATATTAAAGTCATGACTAAGGATGTAGCTGGAACTCCTTGGTGAAGTAATGTTTGCACATTTACAATAACCAACTGCATAATCTTGTGATGTGAGAACTTGTATCAAGATCTTTTTAACAACTTTATATCCGGGTTGGACCCGACAATGTCGTTCCCTTATGTTACAGCTGAAATTTCTCTATAACTGAACTATTGTCAATATCACTTAAAATGAACTGGAAATGTCAGTAATTTGTATCGCATCAAATGTATCATTAATATTTAACAAACATTTCTGATCCCCTCAATAGAGATGTACTGCTTTTTTTGATGCTATGCATGCACACTGCAGTGAACTAAATGTTCATGGCTAAATGTGACAACCTGGCATAGGTCAATCCATTGAAAATGTGTAAGTCAATAATCGTTTTACTGTGCAAAGACCAGTCTCCTGAACCACAGTTTAAAACAGCAAGTACTTGCTTTTTGGCATAACTGTATACAGTTGTGCCATAATGCCTGATGAAGCAGGCAACATGGACGCTTGGCCAGTCCGATAGTACGAATCCAAACGAGGTCTTGCTGACTGGTTTAAGACCCAGCTAATGAGGAAGACATAAAGTCCATTCCTCCTTTGAAGCGAGAATGTATTTCTCCACATAGAAATACATGTTGTGTCACATATTTTTGCAAACAGTGAAACATGCATAAACATTTGACGAAGTATTGAATCATGCTTTCATCATACTTTGAGATCCAACACTTATTCTGCGTTATCATCAATCTAAACTGGACGATACACCAGTGGCAAGGAGATTAATTACAGGATATTCTTCCTAATTACCATGTGACTAACATATGTCACCATCGTAGAGTAGCAACTTAAATTTGAGCATGAAGAATATGTATATTCACTCAAAACCTTACTCAACGGTGCATTTAGTATATATATTTAGTTGATACTAACAACTGAAGAATTGGTAACTCATGCAATCTCCAATACCTCAGAGTAGGTGATTCTATTTGGAACTTCTTATCTAGAGTTGTAAACATCAGTTCATAATAACTGAATTAACCAACCACACTACTGCAGCGAGTTTCATGTTCAAGTTCAATGATTTATTTTCATATTTAGCAATGCTAAATACTGTTATTTCATCATAGTGGCTGATAATAGATTCAGGTGAAAACAGCACAAACCATATAACCATATAACAATTACAGCACGGAAACAGGCCCTCTCGGCCCTTCCAGTCCGTGCCGACCATTTGTTTTCCCCTAGTCCCATCTACCTGCACTCAGACCATACCCCATCCATTCCCTTCACGTCCATATACCTATCCACTTTACTTTTAAATGTTAAAATCGATCCTGCCTCCACCACTTCTGCTGGAAGCTCATTCCACACAGCCACCACCCTCTGAGTAAAGAAGTTCCCCCTCACGTAACGCCTAAACTTCTGTCCCTTAATTCTCATGTCATGCCCTCTTGTTTGAATCTTCCCTACCCTCAATGGGAAAAACGTATCCACGTCAACTCTGTCTATCCCTTTCATCATTTTAAAGACCTCAATCAAGTCCCCCCCTTAACCTTCTGCGCTCCAAAGAATAAAGACCTAACTTGTTCAACCTTTCTCTGTAACATAGTTGCTGGAACCCTGGCAACATTCTAGTAAATCTCCTCTGTACTCTGTACAAAGTTGTTAACAATGCTCTAATTGCTACTACACAATATCAGTTTCTTGATTTGCTCAGCTGCAACACAGCTGCAATCTTGCCAATCACTCTTAATGAAATAACACCAATCCCTTGCCATAAAACAGAGACAAATTAAAATAATTAAAGGTAAATCCCAATGACCAACTAACAGTTATCCCATCCATAAACTTTACTGTTATAGTACACTTATATTATCTTAGATAATCTTTGTAATGGGATTTGTATAACATGTATCTTTTAACATAAATCTGTTGTAGTCGGGAAATAAGTTTTATATTTTGGAAAGTTCATATGCCCCTCCAGCCTTAATACATGGGTGGTTTGCATGAGAACCTTTGTCCAATTTCTAACCTTTGCCATAATCCAAACCTTTAGTGTGTTGTACAAAACAAATGTAGATACTACAACTTGTGAATGGTGCATTACCCATTTTGGAAGTGCTCAGGATATCTGAGCTATCATGCTGCTCAATTCCAGTGAACCGCTACTGCCGATGAACACCTCGGGTGTGTTTCTGAATGATAACGTAGCCCGTCGTCGGCCTAATTGAATCATCTGCCAGGCTTTTCCTATAGAATAGACCTACCTGAATAACAGATTCAGCAGTTGCCTCTCACAACCCCCAGAAGCGTTGTTCACTGCCGGCACATATGTGCTTGAGTATGTTTTAATGACATCTTAGAGCCCGGAGTCATCTTGACCTTTTGCTCTTCCCTCCTCAGAGAGGGTGCTTCATATGCAACCCTAACAGGCATTGCCGCAGGCCACGGGATACAAATACGGATACAATCCATTGGCCTTAAAGTAGAATATTCTACTGGAATGGAACTTTGTTGTCAGGAAAATACCTCGGGCACGTGCCCTTCATCTCTTGGGGTCTGCCCTTCGGTCATATCCTGAGAGTGTCAGCAGGATACTGACCCATCTTAGTCTCTGCCTCCGAGAGAGAGACCTCTGTAGTACTGTATGCAACAATTGCGATATTTGGGATACTCGTTTTCAACGCACTATACAACCCCGGTGAGGAATTCATCCCCCTACTCCATGGGTCTTGCTCTCCAAGCCCGGTGGAGAATCATCTCCCGACTCCGTGGGCGAGTAGATATGTGTGAATTTAAGCAACTCTGTCCCAAGCGTTGCTGTTGCCGCTTTGAAAAGTCCGGCGGTTTTTGACATGAAACAGCCTTGCGTCAGGCACTGCTCGTACAGCTCTTCCGTAGGCCGACACTTCACACATAAAGCAGCCCAATTCTTGCCGTTAAAACAGCATTTCTGCAGGCTGTGAGCCGTAGACTAACTATCAGCGACTCTGTTTAAATATCTCGCAATAAAACAGCATTTCTGTACGTTTTGAGCCGCTGACTATACTGTCAGCGACTCTGTTTAAAATTTTTGCCGTCAATACAGCATTTCTGTAGTCTGTGAGCCGCTGACTAACTATCAGCAACTCTGTTTAAACTTCTAGCCATTAAAAACGGCATTTCTGCAGTCTGTGAGTCGCTGATTATACTGTCAGCGGCTCCTAATCTTACAACCCGATCAATTTAGCCGGTTAAAGTATTTGCGGTCGGAATGGAGTTTCCCCACTGTCCAACCGGCAAGTTGTCGGGCTTCAAGACTGGCAGGACAAAACCTTTTGTAAAAAGAGGCTCCTGCCAGAAACCTGGTAAGTAAAAACCAAGCTTACCTTAAAGTTTAACTTACCACCGGCAGGAGGTGCTCGCGCCAATTCGGCTGACGTAATGCTGCGCATGCGGCCTGGCGGGCCTTCTTCACGGAATCACTCCCCTTTTCCTAATCGGCCACCATTCAGATAATAGACTACTTTCCTGTTTTTGCCACCAAAGTGGATAACCTC
Organism: Okamejei kenojei; assembly: GCA_035221665.1. Classification (NCBI taxonomy): domain Eukaryota; kingdom Metazoa; phylum Chordata; class Chondrichthyes; order Rajiformes; family Rajidae; genus Okamejei; species Okamejei kenojei. The sequence continues at coordinate 25,396 of JAVHYY010000093.1, read as the reverse complement.
ACATTTATCCACATTATACTGCATCTGCAACCTATCCAAGTCACCTTGCAGCCTCCTAGCATCCTTCTCACAGCTAACACTGCCCCCCAGCTTTGTCTCATCCATACCGTGGAGATGTAGCATCCAATTCCCTCATCCAGATCATTAATATATATTATAAATAGCTGGGGTCCCTGCACTGAGCCTTGCGGTACCCCACTAGTCACTGCCTGCCATTCTGAAAAGGACTCGTTTACTTCTACTCTTTGCTTCCTGTCTACCAGCCAGTTCTCTATCCACATCAATACTGAACCCCCAATACCGTATGCTTTAAGTTTGTATACTAATCTCTTATGTGGGACCTTGTCGAAAGCATTCTGAAAGTCCAGATATAACACATCCAATGGTTCTCCCTTATCCACTCTATAAAAATTCTATAAAATTCATCAGACATGATTTACCTTTCATAAATCCATGCTGACTTTGTCCAATAACCATATCACAATTACAGCACGCAAACAGGCCCTCTCGGCCCTTCCAGTCCGTGCCGACCATTTGTTTTCCCATAGTCCCATCTACCTGCACTCAGACCATACCCCTCCATTCCCTTCACGTCCATATACCTATCCACTTTACTTTTAAATGTTAAAATCGATCCTGCCTCCACCACGTCTGCTGGAAGCTCATTCCACACAGCCACCACCCTCTGAGTAAAGCATACCTGCCAACTTGTGAGAATGAAAAATCTGAATCCTATTAGTCTGACGTCCGTGAGGGCGGGGCACGTGACGTCAGTAAGGGGCGGGGCACGTGACGTCAGTAAGGGGCGGGGTACGTGACGTCAGTAAGGGGCGGGGTACGTGACGTCAGTGAGGGCGGGAAAGTGACGTCAGTGCGGGGGGGGGGGGGGGGGGCAAGTGACGCCGAACGCCACCGTGGCGGGGCGGGGTCATGCGGCTGCGTGCTGACGTACACCCGTGCGTGCCCCCAAAAGCGGCGCAGGCGCGGTGCGCTCTCTCGTTGTCTCCTCACCGCCGCCGCCGCCATGGGTCGCATGCACGCTTCCATCCCAATTCCGAATTCCAATTTTTTTCGGAATATTGAGGAAAAAAATCGGAATTCGGAATTGGGATGGAAAAATCGGAAGAATTCCGCCCAAATCGGAATGGTTGGCAGGTATGGTAAAGAAGTTCCCCCTCACGTTACCCCTAAACTTCTGTCCCTTAATTCTCATGTCATGCCCTCTTGTTTGAATCTTCCCTACCCTCAATGGGAAAAACGTATCCACGTCAACTCTGTCTATCCCTTTCATCATTTTAAAGACCTCAATCAAGTCCCCCCTTAACCTTCTGCGCTCCAAAGAATAAAGACCTAACTTGTTCAACCTTTCTCTGTAACATAGTTGCGGGAACCCTGGCAACATTCTACTAAATCTCCTCTGTACTCTCTCTATTTTGTTGACATCCTTCCTATAATTAGGCGACCAAAATTGTACACCATACTCCAGAATTGGTCTTACCAATGCCTTGTACAATTTTAACATTACTTCCCTACTCCTATATTCAATGCTCTGATTTATAAAGGCCAGCACACCAAAGGCTTTCTTTACCACCCTATCTACATGCGATTCCACCTTCAGGGAACTATGCAGTTATTCCTAGATCCCTCTGTTCCACAGCATTCCTCAATTCCCTACCATTTACCATGTACGTCCTATTTTGATTTGTCCTGCCAAGATGTAGCACTTCCCACTTAACAGCATTAAACTCCATCTGCCATCTTTCAGCCCACTTTTCCAAATGGCCCAAATCTCTCTGTAGACTTTGAAAATCTACTTCATTATCCACAACACCACCTATCTTAGTATCATCTGCATACTTACTTATCCAATTTTCCACCCCATCATCCAGATCATTGATGTACATGACAAACAACAGTGGACCCAACACAGATCCCCGAGGCACCCCACTGGTCACCGGCTTCCAACCTGAAAAACAGCCATCCACCATTACTCACTGACATCTCCCATTCAGCCACTGTTGAATCCATCTTGCTACTCCGCCATTAACACCCAAAGATTGAACCTTCTTAACCATCCTTCCATGGGGATGAACCTTCTTAACCAACCTTCCATGGGGATTTCACCACTTTCCAAATGTGCTGCTATCCCATCTTTCATAACTGACTCTAGCAGTTTCCCCACTACCGATGTTAGAATAACTGGTCTGTAATTTCCCGTTTTCTCTCTCCCTCCTTTTTTAAAAAGTGGGGTTACATTAGCTACCCTCCAATCCTCAGGAACTACTCCAGAATCTAAAGAGTTTTGAAAAATTAGCACTAATCCATCCACTATTTCTGGGGCTACTTCCTTAAGTACTCTGGGATGCAGCCTATCTGGCCCTGGGGATTTATCGGCCTTTAATCCATTCAATTTACCCGACACCACTTCCCGGCTAACCTGGATTTCACTCAGTTCCTCCATCTCATTTGACCCCCGGTCGCCTGCTATTTCTGGCATATTATTTATGTTTTCCTTAGTGCAGACAGAACCAAAGTAGTTATTCAATTGGTCTGCCATGTCCTTGTTCCCCATGATCAATTCACCCGTTTCTGACTGCAAGGGACCTACATTTGTTTTAACTAACCTTTCATATATATATATATATATCTCAGAAACATATATATATATAATTTTTATATATATATATATAACTTCACACATCTATAAAAACGTTTGCAGTCAGTTTTTATGTTCCCGGCCAGTTTTCTTTCATAATCTATTTTCCCTTTCCTAATTAAGCCCTTTGTCCTCCTCTGCTGACTCTGAATTTCTCCCAGTCCTCTGGTAGGCTGCTTTTTCTGGCTAATTTCCCTTGTTATCCATGGATGCACTACCTTCCCTGATTTATTATTTTGCCAAACTGGGATGAACAATTGTTGTAGTTAATCAATGCAGTCCTTAAATGCCTTCCATTGCATATCCACCGTCAACCCTTTAAAAATGACTTGCCAGTCTATCTTGGCCAATTCACGTCTCATACCCTCAAAGTTACCTTTCTTTAAGTTCAGAACCCTTGTTTCTGAATTAACAATGTCACTCTCCATCCTAATGAAGAACTCAACCATATTATGGTCACTCTTGCCCAAGGGGCCACGCACAACAAGACTGCTAACTAACCCTTCCTCATTACTCAATACCCAGTCTAGAATAGCCTGCTCTCTCGTTGGTTCCTCTACATGTTGGTTTAGAAAACTATCCCGCATACATTCCAAGAAATCCTCTTCCTCAGCACCCCTTCCAATTTGATTCACTCAATCTATAGGTAGATTGAAGTCACCCATTATAACTGTTTTAACTTTGTTGCACGCATTTCTAATTTCCTGTTTGTTGCCATCCCCAACTCCACTACTACTGTTAGGTGGCCTGTACACAACTTCCACTAGCGTTTTCTGCCCCTTAGTGTTTTGCAGCTCTACCCATATCCATTCCACATCCTCCAAGTTAATGTCCTTCCTTTCTATTGCGTTAATCTCCTCTCTAACCAACAACGCTACTCCACCTCCTTTTCCTTTCTGTCTATCCCTCCTGAATATTGAATATCCCTCGATGTTCAGCTCCCGACCTTGGTCACCCTGGAGCCATGTCTCCGTGATCCCAACTATATCATATTCATTAATAAATATCTGCACATTCAACTCATCCACCTTATTACGAATACTCCTTGCATTGAGACACAAAGCCTTCAGGCTTGTTTTTACAACACTCTTACCCCTTATACAATTATGTTGAAAAGTGGCTCTTTTTGATTTTTGCCCTGGATTTTTCTGCCTGCCACTTTTACTTTTCACCTTGCTACCTATTGCTTCTACCCTCATTTTACACCCCTCTGTATCTCTGCTCATGCTCCCATCCCCCTGCCACATTAGTTTAAATCCTCCCTGACAGCACTAGCAAACACTCCCCCAAGGGCATTGGTTCCATTCCAGCCCAGGTGCAGACCGTCCTGTTTGAACTGGTCCCACCTCCCCGGAACTTGTTCCAATGCCCTAGACATTTGAATCCCTCCCCTTTGCACCATTTTTCAAGCCGCGTATTCATCTGCAATATCCTCCTATTTCTACTCTGACTAGCACGTGGCACTGGTAGTAATCCAGAGATTATTACCTTTGAGGTCATACTTTTAAGTTAATCTCCTAGCTCCCTAAATTCGCCTTGTAGGACCTCATCCCGTTTTTTACCTATATCGTTGGTGCCAATGAGCACCATGACAGCTGGCTGTTCACCCTCCCTCTCCAGAATGTTCTGCAGCCGTTCTTGCACCAGGGAGGCAACATACCATCCTGCAGTCCCGTTTGCGGTCGCAGAAACGCCTATCTATTCCCCTTACAATTGAATCCCCTAATACTATAGCCCTTCCATTCTTTTTCCTCCCCTCATGTGCCGCAGAGCCACCCATGGTGCCACGAACTTGGATGCTGCTGCCTTCCCCTGATGAGCCATCTCCCCCAACAGTATCCAAAATGGTATATCTGTTTAGGAGGGAGATGACCGCAGGGGACTCTTGCACTATGCTGGCAAATGGCCACCCGTTCCCTTTCTGTCCGCTTAACTTTTACGGGCGGTGTGACCAACTCACTGTACGTGCTATTCACGAGTTTCTCAGCATCATGGATGCTCCAGTATGAATCTAACCGCAGCTCCAAACATTCAATGCGGTCTGCCAGGAGCTGCAGCTGGACACACTTCCTGCAAATGTAGTCACCAGGGACACTGACCATATCCCTGATCTCCCACATATTGCAGGATGAGCAAACCATCTCAATTGACTTGGCTAGCCCCCAAATGAAATCAACTCACACTATAAAAATCTTAATCCTTTATACTAACCTTTACTAAAACACACTGTACCCTTAGCTCACTGTACCCTTAGCTCACTGAACCCTTAGCTCACTGAACCCTGAACCAGAAAGCAGAAATGCAAACCTGCGATTGCACCCAATCAGCTGCTTCCTCCAGTCCGCTTCCACCAATCAACGGCTTCCACCAGAACACTTCCTTTGACGTGTGGAACGTTACAGATTTGGGTATTGGCTCCTGTGCCTCTGTGAAGCAAAGCCCCGCGCTCGATTTTACAACTCACCGCCCAGAAACTCCTCCACTTGCTCCAACGACTCCTGGGCCTCTGTGAAGCAAAGCCCCGCGCTCGATTTTATAACTCACCGCCCGGAAACTCCTCCTCTTGCTCCAATGGCTCCTGGACCAGTGGCGACCTCACATTCCCCACTGGGAAACAAAGCCAACAACCACATTTAGTCAACGCGTTGGCCGATACGTCGCCTAACTGACTGCAGTTCTTCCTCAGGATTGGTCAAAGTTCGCAGAGGGGCCGACCGTGTAATAGATGTTGCCGCCGTCTGAAATGACCAACTCTAGGGGCAGAAAAGAAAAAAAAACAATAAGTACATTTCCAAATGTAGACTGGGCGACCGTTTCACTGAACACTAGGCCCATGCGGCCAACGTGATCACCCGTCTGACAAACATTTCAATGGTCCTCTAATGTCATGTGTACAGAGGTACAGTGAAGTTTGATTTACCATACAGTCACATCAAAAAAGTTACAAAACTAAAAGATTAAACATAAAATCCCACCACAGCGGCATGTGAGAATCCCAAGGGCACACAGCATACGTGAAAATCCACAGCCATCAGTTCAATGTCCGGGCTCCACACACACGCATCTTCACCGTGATGTGACCAAAGTTGTACGAACTGCTATCACTCTCTCTGCAGTCCCTGTCCGCCTGAACAGTCAGAAAGCCATCCGCACTCGCACCAGACTCTGGGATGTTCTTATGGCGCCATGACCCCATAAACACCAAGATCACTGCACACAAGGCACTCCCTCCGAGTCCTCACCAGTGCAGGCAGCACATCCATCTTGTTTTTTTCGGCCACCTCACATTCCCCACTGTGATGCAAGACTAATAACTTATTCCTCATCCCTTCTTTGAACACCCCTTCAGAATTAAAGGATGTTCTTTAAGGGAGGAGATGAGCAGACATTTCTTTAGTCAGAGGGCGGTGAATCTGTGGAATTCTTTGCCACAGAAGGCTGTTGAGGCCAAGTCAATGAACAAGGCAGAGCTAGATTCTTGATGAGTACAGGTGTCAGGGGTTATGGTGAGAAGGCAGGGGAATGGGGTTAGGAGGGAGAGATAGATCAATGCTGAATTATTCCAAACTCCCGAGCTATAACTGGGAGCCTGGTTCAAAAAACTGGAGGCGGCGCTGGAGTAATTGAGAGGGTGTGCGGATGGTGCAAGGAGCCCAGTCCAGACATCGAAAGGCAAGATCCCCTCTTGAAAAATTCACGTCGTCACTGGATATGTCCAGCATCCAGTAATGACCCTTGCCAGGGTCATCGTAATGTCGAGGCATGTGATGAAACAACAGCTTATTACGGCTGAGGTTGTGACGGATGGAGCTCTGCCAGCCTTGCTTGTTCTCAAAAGTAGGGGAAATTCCTCATGATGAACTCATAGCTGCGGTCAGCGGATGACGACGGCTTTGGAGACGGCGACTTTAGAGTCACCGGCAGTTCAGCCAGCAGCAGCAACTCCGGTGCTTTAAAACATTGTGGCCACTCCTTTCGGGAGGCAGGCCAAGAGTAAAGTGTCCCGGTCTGTCAACTCTGATGAGTGAGGCCAGAACGACTTTTCCCTCCAAAAAATGAACATTGGGGATGTCTGGACAACGTGGAACACCTCATAGCCGAAATGATACAACCAGGTGTTCCAGCCGGGTTTATACCCCAGGGTCCCCAGCAGTTTTCAGCAGCAACCTTTAGCAGAGGTCCGTTAAGCAGAAGAGCTGTACACGTATGAAGGATAATATGCCTACGAGTCTGCAGGGGGGGACTGTACTACAAAGAAACTAATCGGGTGGAGTTGAAATCTTTGTATAGTTTATTTGGTCCCCAACAGATGTGGATAAAGTTGCTAACAATTGAATGGTACAAAGCTGCTGCCTTACAGCGCCTGAGAGCCGGTCCGATCCTGACTATGGGTACTGTCTGCATGGAGTTTGTACGTTCTCCGTGTGACTGCGTCGGTTTTTTCTACGCATGCCCCGATTTCCTCCCACACTCCAAAGACGTGCAGGTTTGCAGGTTGATTGGCTTCTGTAAATTGTACATTGTCCCTAGTGTGCAGGATAGTGCTAGTGTACGGGGTGATTGCTGGTCGGCGTGGACTCGGTGGGACAAACGGCCTGTTTCCAACACTGTAAGTCTAAAGTAGTTACAACATGCACTGCAGTAGGCAAAGGTCTCGTTAATTTTAAATTATGCACAATTAAATTGATTTTTCTGATGCTTTTACACCCTGTTTGGTAAAGGATCATGTTTTGAACAAATTGACATTAGGATCTATATTCTCTCCTCCCATTTCAAACTACAGGGAGTCCAAGACAATGAAAGATAAGAGTGTCCTCAATGATATTCCAGGGGTCATATAGAGAGCACCATTCAAACCATTATACCCATAGCACCATACACCATGAAAACAGGCCTTTCAACCCAACATGCCCAAACCGGCCAAGATGCCCCTTTTCTATGCCAGCCCTACCTGCCCATGTTTGGCCCATATCCCTTGAAACCTTTCCATCCGGAAATATATGGATACGATACTAGAGATACTAAAAATAAAATTTCCTTATAAGCGGATGATGTATTACTTTACATCACGAAAACCAGAAATTAGTATCCAAAATTTGTTAAAATTAATAACTGAATTTGGATCCTTCTCAGGATATAGTATCAATTGGAATAAAAGTGAACTTATGCCAATAATGGTAAATAACTTACACATATTACAACAATTCCCTTTTAAGATAACAAATGAAAAAATTAAATATCTTGGAATTTACGTAACAAAAAGATTTGATTCTTTATTTAAATCTAACTTCCCACCATTATTGAATAAATTAAATAAGAATATTTTATATTGGAAAACTCTACCTATTTCAATGTTAGGTAAAATTAATATAATAAAAATGATTTTTCTCCCACAATTATTATATCTTTTCCAATTAATTCCGATATATCTCCCTAAAAATGTATTTAAAAAGGTGGACTCCCTAATTACTAACTTCATTTGAGATTATAAGAGCCATAGAATAAATAAAAAACATTTATGTAAATCAAAAATAAATGGAGGTTTAGCACTACCAAATTTTATGTTTTATTACTGGGCAGTTAATATTAAAAATATGAATTTTTGGTTAGAAGAGACAGATAACCAGCCAATTTGGTTAAATATGGAAAAAGAAGATTGTTCTCCTTTTGAAATTGGTTCTATAATATTTGCTAATATTAATTTAGCTAAGAAAATCTATAGTGAAAACCCGATAGTAGAAAGTGGAATACGTATTTGGAAACAAATAAAGAAAACATTAAAACTGAAATCTATACCATTGTAAATAACGTTACATTTAAACCTTCAATGATGGATAAAGGCTTTTTACAATGGAAAAACAAGGGAATTATTAAGATGGGTGATCTCTATAAGGAAAACTCTTTCCTTTCATTTCAAGATTTACAACAAATTTATGGACTACATTCTAAAGATTATTTTAGATATTTACAAATCAGAGACTATGTTAAAGCAAACACACAGGAACTTAGAAATAGAAAGATAGAAATTTTAGATGAATGCTTAAATAAACATCTGAACACAGAAAAAATGATTTCATATATATATAACACCTTATTGGAAAGTGATGTCCCATCAACAGAAATATATAGACAATCTTGGGAAAACGAACTAGGTCAAATTATCAGACCAGAAGTATGGGACGAAAGTTTACAACATATATACCATTGTTCGTTAAATGCTAAACACTCTCTTATACAGTTTAAAATACTACATAGACTACATTATTCAAAATCCAAACTGCATAACATCTTTCCAAAAGTATCTCCCATATGTGATAAATGACAACACTTAAAAGCTAATCTGTCACATTCATTTACAAATTGTGTAAAAATTACAAAATTCTGGATAGAAATATTTAGGATAATTTTGAATGTTGTTAATATAATTTTGACCCCTGATTCAAAATTGATAATACTAGGAATACTGGAAACAGACCAATTAATAACAACGAATCAAAGAACCTTTATTGATTACGGTTTAATAATCGGGAAAAAATTAATACTAAAATTCTGGAAAGGTCCTACATCCCCCACAATCAAAATATGGAATACAGAAATGTCGGAGACACTTCATCTGGAGAGATTGAGGCTTGTCCTAATGGACAGGTTGGATCTCTTCAGAGGGATATGGTCTCCATATATTGAATATTTACAGGGTCAAAGTGGCTCAGTGCGAGGGCTTGACTGAGGCCTGAATAATAGAATGGATGAAGAAGTATACATAATAAATCATGCTTATATCTCCAATGACGGATTATTGATTAATACTCCATTCGCTTCCTTATTTTCTATATTATTTTTCTCTATCTTTTCCTACTTTATAAAAAAATTTAAAAAGTGTATAGAAGCATAAAGTCTTAAATCTTAATATTAATATTAATAATATTATGAAAGTATCTAATAATGTATTTTCATTAATGTATAATAATGTATTTTTCATTAATATGTTTCTACAATAAAAATATTTAACAGAAACCTTTTCTATCCATGTACCTGTTCAGTTGAGTTTTAAATATTGCACAGTTCCTGCCACAACTACCTCCTCTGGCAGCTCGCTCCCAACACCCTTCAGATTCCTATTAAATCTTGCCCCTCTCACCTTAAACCCATGTTCTCTGGTTCTTGATTCCCCTCCCCTGGGTAAAAGACCCTCTGCATTCACGCTCTCTATTCCCCTCATGATTTTATATGATTATCTCTCAGCCTTTTGTACTTGCACACACCATCCTCTGCGTGAAAATGCTGCCCCTCAGGTCCCTATTAGATATTTCCCCTCTCACATTGAAGTGGGTGTATGGAACGAGCTGCCAGAGGAGGAAGTTGAGGCAGGGACTATCGCAACGTTTAAGAAGCAATTGGACAGGCACATGGATAGGACAAGTTTGGAGGGATATGGGCCAAATGCAGGCAGGTGGACACATGTTGGCCGGTGTGGGCAAGATGTGCCGAAGGGCCACACTTTATCACTCTATGTCCTCTGGCTCTTGCCCCTTACGAGAGAAACCAGAATCTCCTTAAAGTTTGGGTCTTTTACCAAGAGAGAAAACTTAAATCACACTCCAGTGAGTTAATAAATGCATATATAGACACTAGTAATATTAAAGATGTATGGAGATTGCAAAATCCAACAGGACGAGAATACTCATTTTACTCAGCCGTGCATAAAACTTATTCAAGAATAGATTATTTTCTGGTAGATTTAAAACTTATTCCACTTACGTATAATTCAAAATATCATAATATTATAATTTCAGATCACGCACCCTTAACTTTTAAGATGAAAATAACAGGTAAAATGGAAAAACAAGATCAATGGAGATTTAATCCACAAATTTTAAAGGACAAAATAACTCAAGAATATATTACAAAACAGATCAAGATCTTCTTTGAAACAAATGATACACCAGAAATATCATCATCTCTCTTATGGGAAACGTTTAAGGCGTATATTCGGGGAATTATGATATCTTCTCAAGCATTTTATAATAAAGAGAATCGGAAGCTACAACAGTCATTGGAAAGAGAGATTAAAAAATTAGATACAGAGAATGCCATTAACCCAACTACGATAAAACATAATAAAATCTTTGCATTGAAATATAAACTAAATAAAATACAGTCAGACCAAGTTGTAAAACTATACCAATATACCAAACAAATACAATTTGAATTCGGTGACAAACCACATAAACTATTGGCTCGTCAGCTAAGAAAATTGGAAGGAGAAAAATTAATATACAGGATCAAATCAGATAAAGGAGAATTACTAACACAAACTAAAGATATAAACGAGAGATTTTTGCAATATTATAAAAATTTATACTCAGCTAAAAACAAAAGAAAATCGAATAGGAGTAGAAAACCATTTAAAAAAAATTGTAATCTGATTGGACTAGATTTAGAAGATAGGGAATTATAAATGTCGAAATCACTACTAAAGAAATTTAAAGAAACTATTAGATCAATCATTAAAAAATGGTAAAAACTCCAGGACCAGATGGTATTGGAGCAGAATTTTATAAAATATTTTATGATATGATAGCCCCACGTTTGAAGACACTATATGAACACATTTATACACAACAGAAATTACCAGATACATTAAATGAATCTATTATAACCCTTATACCTAAATTAGATAAAAATCTCGATGACCCAGGGTCATATAGAGCTATATCTCTTTTAAATACTGATCAAAAAATATTAACAAAAATATTAGCACAAAGACTAAACAAAGTAATTAATAAACCATATAACCATATAACAATTACAGCACAGAAACAGGCCCTCTCGGCCCTTCCAGTCCGTGCCGACCATTTGTTTTCCCCTAGTCCCATCTACCTGCACTCAGACCATACCCCTCCATTCCCTTCACGTCCATATACCTATCCACTTTACTCTTAAATGTTAAAATCGATCCTGCCTCCACCACTTCTGCTGGAAGCTCATTCCACACAGCCACCACCCTCTGAGTAAAGAAGTTCCCCCTCACGTTACCGCAAAACTTCTGTCCCTTAAATTTCTCATATCATCTGCCCTCTTGTTTGAATCTTCCCTACCCTCAATGGGAAAAACGTATCCACGTTAACTCTGTCTATCCCTTTCATCATTTTAAAGACCTCAATCAAGTCCCCCCTTAACCTTCAGCGCTCCACTGAATAAAGACCTAACTTGTTCAACCTTTCTCTGTAACATAGTTGCTGGAACCCTGGCAACATTCTAGTAAATCTCCTCTGTACTCTCTCTATTTTGTTTGACATTCCTTCCTATAACTAGGCGGACCAAAAATTGTTACACCCATACTCCAGAATTGGTCTTCCCAATGCCTTGTAAAATTTTTAACATTACTTCCCTACTCCTATATTCAATGCTCTGACTTATAAAGGCCAGCACACCAAAGGCTTTCTTTTACCACCCTATCTACACGCAAATCCACCTTCAGGGAACTATGCACAGTTATACCTAGGATCCCTCTGTTTCCACAGCATTCCTCAATTCCCTACCATTTAACCATGTACGTCCTATTTTGATTTGACCTGCCAAGATGTAGCACTTCACACTTAAACAGCATTAAACTCCAACTGCCATCTTTCAGCCCACTTTTCCAAATGGCCAAATCTCTCTGTAGACTTTGAAAATAACCATAAAACCATATAACAATTACAGCCCGGAAACAGGCCCTCTCGGCCCTTCAGTCCGTGCCGACCATCTTGATTTCCCTAGTCCCCATCTACCTGCACTCAGACATACCCCTCCATTCCCTTCACGTCCATATACCTATCCACTTTACTCTTAAATGTTAAATATCGATTTCCTGCCTCCACCACTTCTGCTGGAAGCTGATTCCACACAGCCACACCCTCTGAGTAAAGAAGTTCCCCCTCACGTTACCACCGAAACTCTGTCCCTTAATTCTCATGTCATGCCCTCTTGTTTTGAAACTTCCCTACCCTCAATGGGAAAAACGTATCCACGTCAACTCTGTCTAATCCCTTTCATCATTTAAAGACCTCAATCAAGTCCTCTCCCTTAACCTTCTGCGCTCCAAAGAATAAAGACCTAACTTCTTCAACGTTTCTCATGTAACATAGTTGCTGGAACCCTGGCAACATTCTAGTAAATCTCCTCTGTACTCTCTCTATTTTGTTGACATCCTTCCTATAACTAGGCGACCAAAATTGTACCACCATACTCCAGAATTGGTCTTACCAATGCCTTGTACAATTTTAACATTACTTCCCTACTCCATATAATCAATGCTCTGATTTATAAAGGCCAGCACACCAAAGGCTTTCTTTACCACCCTAAATCTACCATGCGATTCCACCTTCAGGGAACTATGCAGTTATTCCTAGATCCCTCTGTTCCACAGCATTCCTCAATTCCCTACCATTTACCATGTACGTCCTATTTTGATTTGTCCTGCAAAGATGTAGCACTTCACACTTATCAGCATTAAACTCCATCTGCCATCTTTCAGCCCACTTTCCAAATGGCCCAAATCTCTCTGTAGACTTTGAAAATCTACTTCATTATCCACAACACCACCTATCTTAGTATCATCTGCATCTCGTACTTACTTATCCATTTCCCACCCCATCATCCAGATCATTGATGTACATGACAAACAACAGTGGGCCCAACACAGATCCCCGAGGCACCCCACTGGTCACCGGCTTCCAACCTGACAAGAACAGCCATCCACCATTACTCTCTGACATCTCCATTCAGCCACTGTTGAATCCATCTTTGCCCCTACTCCGCCATTAACACCCAAAGATTGAACTTCTTAACCAACCTTCCATGGGAACCTTGTCAAAGGCCTTACTGAAACCATATAGACAGCATCCACTGCTTTAACCCTCATCAATTTCCCTAGTTACCGCTTCAAAAAATTCAAGAAGGTTTGTCAAACATGACCTTCCAGGCACAAATCCATGTATGACTGTTCCTGATCAGACCCTGTTTATCCAGATTGCTTGAATATATATATTATCTCTAAGTATCCTTTCCATTAATTTGCCCACCACTGACGTCAAACTAATAGGTCTATAATTGCTAGGTTTATTCTTTGAACCCTTTTTAAACAATGGAACAACATGCGCAGTACGGCCAATCCTCCGGCACTATTCCCGTTTCTAATGACATTTGAAATATTTCTGTCATAGCTCCTGCTATAATCTGGTAAGACCAATTCTGGAGTATGGTGTACAATTTTGGTCGCCTAGTTATAGGAGGATGTCAACAAAATAGAGAGAGTACAGAGGAGATTTACTAGAATGTTACCAGGGTTCCAGCAACTAAGTTACAGAGAAAGGTTGAACAAGTTAGGTCCTTTATTCTTTGGAGCGCAGAATGAGTTAAGGGGGGACTTGATTGAGTTCTTTAAAATGATGAAAGGGATAGACAGAGTTGACGTCGATACCTTTTCCCATTGAGGGTAGGAAGATTCAAACAAGAGGGCATGACATGAGAATTAAGGGACAGAAGTTTAGGGTAACGTGAGGGGGAACTTCTTTACTCAGGGTGGTGGCTGTGTGGAATGAGCTTCCGGCAGAGGTGGTGGAGGCAGGATCGATTTTAACATTTAAAAGTAAAGTGGATAGGTATATGGACGTGAAGGGAATGGAGGGGTATGGTCTGAGTGCAGGTAGATGGGACTAGGGGAAAACAAATGGTCGGCACGGACTGGAAGGGCCGAGAGGGCCTGTCTCCGTGCTGTAATTGTTATATGGTTATATGGTTATATGAATACAGAGAAATTAATATCATATATTTATAATATTTTATTGGAAAATGATTTACCAAATACGGATAAATATAGACAAGCATGGGAAAATGAACTAGGTCAAGTAATCAGTAGAGAAGTATGGAATGAAAGTTTACAATATATACATCATCGTTCATTAAATGCTAGACACTCCTTGATACAATTTAAAGTTATATATAGATTACATCTCTCAAAGTCCAAATTAAATAGAATTTTCTCAAATGTGTCCGCAATATGTGATAAGTGTCAACAATTAGAAGCTAATTTAACGCATTCATTTACAAAATGTATAAAAATCACTAATTTTTGGATAGAAATTTTTAAGATAATCCCCTCAATTGTAGTTAATGCAAAGTTAACTCCAGACTCAAAACTAATTATACTGGGAATACTAGATACAAATCAGATATTAACAACACACCAAATAATTTTTATCGGTTATGGTTTAATAATTGGTAAAAAATTAATACTAAGATTTTGGAAGGGTCCTACTTCCCCTACAACTGAAATGTGGATTACAGAAATGTCGGAGACACTGCATTTGGAACGATTAAGGCTTACCCTGATGGACAGGCTGGATCAATTCAGAGGAATATGAATGTATGAATGGATGAAGAATTATAGACAATAGATCATAAATATGTCTCCAATGAAGAATATCTTGTTTAATACTCCACTCAATTAGTTTATCTCTTTTTTATTTCCTCTTTTTCTTCTTATATTTCTTACTGTTATAAAATAAAAAAGAAAATTATATAAGTACAAATAAGATTGATTGTAAATTTTAAAAATATTAAGAATGTATGTGACGGTAATATTTTCTTTTGTCTTAATTGGTTTTTATATTTTTTCTTAATATGGAATTACTTCTAATAAAAATATTTTACAAAAAAAAGTTTGGGTCTTTTGTAGACTTTGAGCTAAACAGCACGGAAACAAGCTCCTGTGTTTCCAACTTTTATATTCAGAAGTCACAAATATATTGCAGCAATTGTAGAGTTGCTGCCATACAGTGCCAGAGACCCACGTTACATCCTGACTGAAGGTGCTGTCTGTAGGGAGTTTGTACGTTCTCCCCATGACTGCGACGGATTTTCTTCAGGTGCTCATATGTTCATAGAAGCAGAGTTAGGCCATTCGGCCCATCAAGCTTAATCCGCCATTCATCATGGCCGATCTTTCTCTCCCTCCTATCCCCATTCTACTGCCTTCACCCCATAACCGATGACTTAAAGCACATGGTATTGGTGATTCAGTTAAAGCACATGGTATTGGTGGTTCAGTATTGATGTTGATAGAGAACTGGCTGGCAGACAGAAAGCAAAGAGTAGCAGTGAACGGGTCCTTTTCCGGATGGCAGACAGTGACTAGTGGGGTGCCGCAAGGCTCAGTGCTGGGACCCCAGCTATTTGCAATTTACATTAATGATTTGGACGAGGGAATTAAATGCAACATCTCGAAGTTTGCGGATGACATGAAGCTGGGAGGCAGTGTTAGCTGTGAGGAGGATGCTAGGAGGCTGCAGGATGACTTGGATGCACTGGGTGAGTGGGCCAAATGCATGCAGATGCAGTATAATGTGGATAAATGTGAGGTTATCCACTTTGGTGGCAAAAACAGGAAGTAGAACTATTATTTGAATGATGACCGATTAGGAAAAGGGATAATGCAGCGAGACTTGGGTGTCATGGTAACCAGTCATGAAAGTAGGCATGCAGGTGCAGCAGGCTGTGGAAGAAAGCAAATGGTATGTTGGCATTCATAGCAAAAGGATTTGAGTACAAGAGCAGGGAGGTTCTACTGCAGTTGTACAGGTCTTGGTGAGGCCATACCTGGATGTATTACGTACAGTTTTGTCTCCTAATCTGAGGAAAGACATTCTTGCCATAGAGGAGTACAGAGAAGGTTTACCAGACTGATTCCTGGGATGGCACGACTTCCATATGAAGAAAGACTGGATAGACTTGGCTTGTACTTGCTGGAATTTAGAAGATTGAGGTGTGGGTGATCTCATAGAGACTACAAAATTCTTAAAGGGTTTGACAGGCTACGATTGCAGAAGATTGTTCTCAGATGTTGGGGAAATCCAGGACAAGGGGTCACAGTTTAAAGGATAAGGGGGAAGTCTTTAGGACCGAAATGAGAAAATTGTTTTTCACACAGAGAGTGGTGAATCTGTGGAATTCTCTGCCACAGAAGGTAGTTGAGGCCAGTTCGTTGGCCATATTTAAGAGGGAGTTGGATGTGGCCCTTGTGGCTGAAGGGATCAGGGGGTATGGAGAGAAGGCAGGTACAGGATACCGAGTTGGATGATCAGTCATGATCATATTGAATGGCGGTGCAGGCTCGAAGGGCCGAATGGCCTGCTCCTGCACCTAACTTCTATGTTTCTATGACTAATCACTCCGGTTTCCTCCCACACTTCAAAGATATACGGGATTGTACGTTAATTGGCTTCAGCAGGAACTAGTGCATCCTATCCAATCACTGGTCAGCATGGAATCAGTGGGCCGAAGAGCTGTTACCATGCTGTGTCTCTGCTATAAAGTAGTAAGTGAGCTGTGGAAGAATGCCATGCACGTACAATGCTTTTGTAGACATTCCCATTGCCGTTCTCGAGGCTGACGCGGATGATGCAATTTTCCTCGTTCTGCTTGTTGTACTCAGGAAGTGGCGCTGTGGAGCTGCAGGAAGTCCCCGAGATGGTGCGCGTTTGGTCCTTGGGGATTGTGGGGGCGGGAAGGCAAGCATGAAAAGGTGCCGATCAACGACAAGACTCCCGAAGAGGCCGTGTCCATTGAGTGGGTGGATGAGCAAGACGATAACGATTCATTCGGATGGAAAACGAAACAGTAAGGATGGGAATTTAGATATTTCCAATCCAACTTTCCAGTTCTATCATCAAGCCAGGCTGCTCCCATCCTCTATATAGGATGAGTGGTGATCTTATAAACGTGTATAAAATCATGAGATTAGTTGCTGCCTCACAGATCCAGAGACCCAGGTTTGATCCTGACCTGAGGAGCTGTCCATGCGCAGTTTGCACATTCGCCCTGTGAACATGTGGGTTTCCTCCGGTTTCAAGAGTCAAGAATGTTTTATTGTCATATCCTAGTTCCTCTCACATCCCAAAGATGTGTAGGGTTATTGGTTATTTAGCGTCTGTAAATTGTCCTTAGTGTGTAGCATAGAACTAATGAATGGGGTGATCTCTGGTCGGCGCGTATTCAGTGGGCCGAAGGGACTGTTTCTCTAAGGTTAAGTAAACTAAACATTGGTGTGATGCACTTGCAATATACAAAGCTTCACTTGTACTGTATTGCTTCTGCATAACACGACTGCTTAAAAAGCAGCCAAGTCTTATTTGAGCGACTTTACCGATACAGTGTGGAAACAGGCTCTTCGGCCCACCGAGTCCACACCGACCAGCTATCCCCACACACTATCCTACACACGAGGGACAATTTACAACTTGCAGAAGCCAATTAACCTACAAACCTGCACGTCTTTGGAATTTGGGAGGAAGCCGGAGCACCTGGAGAACACTCGCGTGGTCACAGGGAGAATGTAAACTCCGTACAGGCAGCACCTGTGGTCAGAATCGAACACGGGTCTCTGGCGCTGTAAGGCAGCAACTCTACCGCTGCGCCACAAAGTGCTGGAATAAGTGAGCTCACTCCATAGATCTCAGCTTCACTTTATCCTTCCTCAGGATCCACACGCTCAATCAAAGCTCCACCACTTACCTGACCTCCACTGATGATCACAAACCTGCCTTTCTCCAGACCAGGCACCCCAGCGACTGCGGAGTTACTCCAGCACTTTTTCTTTATATGTAAATCAGCATCTACAGTTACTTGCGTCCACCCCTCATTAGAACGATTTAGACGGACATGCACAGCACAGAATGTTTTACGAGGAAAAGATTCTAACTTTTGGAAAACAAGATGTTTTACCACAAAGCTGCCTGGATACGAAGGTTTCAGCTACAGGGAGAGGTTGGATAGACCTGCATTGTTTTCTCTGCAATGTCGGAGGTTGAGAGACCAGTTAGAAGTATATAAAATTATGAGAGGCACAATTAGGGTAGACACTCAGAATCTTTTTACCCCAGGCTGGAAATGTCCAAGACTCACAGGCCACGCTTAACTTCTTTTTCCCTGTTTGCCCAGCAGGGCAACCTTGACACTTTTTAGGATGCCAAATTACAGTTTAGGTGGTCATTTAAGACGGTTTGCATTACCGTGCGATAATGGCCGGACGAGTGTCGTAGTTACCAGTTCAGCAATTAATGACTCAATGAACATTCACATATTTATGCAGAGATGCCAACCTTCCAGAGCATAAATCCGTAATCATAAAGGCTAAAAACATAATTTGGAGACAAAAATCAGTAATTTTTTTGCGCAAGCAATTTTTTTTTCTGTCATGATGGCAAGCGCGGCTCCCACAAGCATAGCGCATAATGTTTAACACTTACAGAACCTGTAAGTTTCATTAGTTTGTATTACATAAACATGTATTAACTCACCATTGAAATGCACTAGTTGAACAGACTTGGATGAAGCGAGTTCATTATCAATATGTCTAACTATGTTTAATACACACACACCTCACACATATACGCGCACAACACACACACACAGACACACTCACACAGCACAGACACGCGACTCACACACACACACACATCACACACCCAACACACTCACACACAGCAGACAACACTCACACACACACTCACACACACTTCCAGTCGATGCGGCAAATGGGTTTTCTAGGAACTAAGGGTACTCTGGGTCCCGTGAAGAGCTTAGGCTTGGGGACAGGAGGGGGAGGGGGGCGGGATCTGCTCTGTCTGTGAGTGTCTGTGTGTTGGCTGCAGCCATCGTCTGCATTTAGTGAGGGAAGCAAGACGGTTGATTGACAAAAGGCCCCTAGGAAGACGGTCTGATTGCTGCCAAGTGACCAGCACATTATGTGAGTTGGACACCAGTGCCCATGGCAGACGGCGCTGATTGGGCAGAGGAGACCCGATTTATTGATTGGACGGGAATTTAAGGGTAGCTGGTCGGATTGACGCAACCCCCTTAGAGACAGTCGTTATTGCCACCAAATGATCCGGGCGCAAAAAATAAAAATAGGAAAACAATAAATCTAAATTACATTATAAATCGGACCAAATCATGCCTGAACTGCCAAAAGATACTAGTAATCCGCTCTAGTATCTTTGATCTGCAGTTTCCACTACCCCCTATTGAATAAGAACCTGGCCACGAAACACCACGTACAAACCATTCCCTCCACAGATCCAGCGAACAGCCTGCTGAGCTTCCTCCAGCACCTCCTGCTGTGTTTTTTATTTAACTCTTGAAATTAAGTTAGACATACAGATGGAGTACTCAACGGGAACAGGCAGTGACAGGAGAGAAACTCAATTTTTTCAGACTGACTGAACCTCTCGTCGGTGAAGTACTCGTGATTATCACCCAGAAGATCTCGAACCAGAACAGTCATCCACTCCCCAGAGCCGCGCCCTCCCACATGAGCCACCCCAGCCCCCCCTCACCCCCCTTATAAGTTCCGTACTTTTTTTATCTATAGCTGGCCACCCATTTGATTCATCCTGCACCCTGCCGTGACTCAACTCTCCCGCTTTCGGCGGGAGAATCGCCCGCTGAAAGGGCATTTTCCGCTTAATCTCCCGCTCCCTCCCGCTTGAG
This sequence comes from Okamejei kenojei, assembly GCA_035221665.1. NCBI lineage: Eukaryota > Metazoa > Chordata > Chondrichthyes > Rajiformes > Rajidae > Okamejei > Okamejei kenojei. The sequence continues at coordinate 5,208 of JAVHYY010000093.1, read as the reverse complement.
ATATAATATTCCTTCCCACCGCCCGGTTAGCCGGGGGAAATTAATTTCCCCGGGCCGGGGGAAATTTATATCTCAAGGAAGCGGAGAGCGGGAGATTTAGCGAAAATGCCCTTTCAGACAGGCGGTCTCCCCGCCGAAACGCTGTGGCAGATTTGGGTCACTAGACTCTCCCTGCTACCTGGTACCCCCCGCCCGCGCGAGTGTGCGTGTGCGTGAGCTGTGTGGTCGGAGTCTGAGAGCGAGCAAGCGCCACGGGCACCAAGAGTGAGTGAATGCATGGCCAGACGGGAACGAAAGCAAACCATCGTAGAGCGCAAATAGTGACATTTTGGGCAGAGACCCTTCTTCAGACTGACAATGAAGGAAGGGAAACGGGAGGGGCATATTTCCATATTCGTTAGTCCTTAGTGCCATCTATATCTTGTTCCTCTTTCCCCTGACGGTCTGAAGAAAGGTCTAATCCGAAATGTCATTCTATGATCTGACAATCCTTTCTCCCGTCTAGTCCATTTGGTCTCGCATCGTCCTTGATAAAGTAGCGCAGGATAAAGCTGGAATTCATGCAACAGGATGGAAACTGAAACTGGAACGTAGAGACGTCGTCCCTCTGCGTACACCCCCATTTCCATCACCTCGGCACTCACACACACACAACATCACACACACACTCACTCACACCCTCCCACCCCACACAACAAGTATGTGCAACGTAAAATCGGCAAAATCAGGATTTACGAAATGAAAATCGTACCGCCCGTAATTGGCCAATTTTCCGTAGAAATTACGGGAAATTCGGTACCAGTTGGCATCTCTGGCATGCGGTCATTATCCGCCCCCCAGCCCACCCCGCACACACACAATAGCCACCCGCACACACACACTAACTAACTATCCCCCCCCCCCCCCGCACGTACGACTAACTAGCCCCTTGACTTTATTAATACTATTTCAGTTAGCCCTATTTACCACCATATACCCCAGTTTGCGCGGTCGGTCGGGGGGGGGAGGGGTAGTTGCGCGCGTCACACACGACCAACCACTATCCCCGTTGATCATTTTATTAATGTTAATTAATTTTGCTGGGGTGGAGGCAGGGGGGAGGGTAGAGGGTGGGGGGGCAGGAAGGGAGAGACCGAATGGGGGGAGAGAGGGGGAGAGAGAAAGAGATCGAGAGACTACCGAGGGAGAGAGAAAAGATAGAGAGAGAGAACGAAGAGAGAGAGAAAGAGAGCGAGAGAAAGAGAGCGAAGAAAGAGAGCGAAGCCAGAAAAGAAAGCGAGAGAAAGACGAGCGCGAGAGAAAGAGAGAGAGAGAAAGAGAAGAGAGAAAGAGAAGACAAGAAAGAGAGAATGAGAGAGAGAGAAAGAGAAAGGAGAGAGAAGAGAACAGAGAGAGAGAAAGAGAGAGAGAGAAAGAGGAGCGCAAGCAAAGAGAGAAAAAGGAGAGAGAGAGAACAGAGAGAGAGAGAAAGAGAGAGCGAGAGAAAAGAGAGAGATAAAGAGAGGCGAGAGAACGAGAGCGCGAGAGACAAGAGAGCGAGAGAAAGAGAGCCAGAAAAGAGAGCGAGTGAAGAAAGAGAGCCGAGAGAAAGAGAGAGAGGAGAGAGAAAGAGGAAGAGAAAGAGAGAGAGAAAGAGAGAGAGAGATGAGAAGAGAGAGAGCAGAGAAGATAGAGAGAGAGGGAAAGCAAGAGAGAGGGACAGAGGAGAGAGGGAAAAGAGAGAGGAGAAGAAAGCGAGAGAGAGAAGAGAGAGAGAGATAGAGAGAGAGAGAAAGAGAGAGAGAGAGAAGAGAAAGAGAGAGAAGAGAGAAAGAGAGAGGGGAGAGAGAAAGGGAGAGAGAGAGAAAGAGAGAGAGAGAGAAAGAGAGAGAAAGGAGAAAGGAGAGAGAGAGAAAGAGAGCGAGAGAAAGAGAGCGAGAGAAAGAGAGCGAGAGAAAGAGAGCGAGAGAAAGAGAGCGAGAGAAAGAGAGAGAGAGAAAGAGAGAGAGAGGAAAGAGAAAGAGGAGAGAGAAAAGAGGAGCAAGAGAAAGAGGAAAGAGAAGTTTAAAAGGGGTAACGAGAGGGGGAACTTCTTTACTCAGAAGGGTGATAGGGCTGTGCGTGGAATGAGCTTTCCACCGAGGTGGTGGAGGCAGGATCGATTACATTAAAAGTATAGTGGAAAAAAAACAAAATAAAAAAGGTATATGGACTGAAGGAATGGAGAGGGCTATGGTCTGAGTGCGGTAGATGGGACCAGGGAAAACATATGGTCGGACCAGGACTGGAAGGGCCGAGAGGGCCTGCTCCGTGCTGAAATTAGTTATTATGGTTTAAATGAGTGAGAGAAAAGAGAGAGAGGGAAGAGAGAGAGATTAGAGAGAGAGAGAAAGAGAGAGAGAGAGAAAGAGAGAGAAGAGAGAAAGAGAGAGAGAGAGAAAGAGAGAGAGAGAGAAAGAGAGCGAGAGGAAATGAGAGAGAGAGAGAAGAAAGAAGAGAGAGAGAATAGAGAGAGAGGGAGAAAGAGGAGAGAGAGCAAGAGAGCAAGAGAGAAAGAAGAGAAAAGAGAAAGAGAAGAGAGAAAGAGAGATAGAAGAAAGAGAGAGAGAAAGAGAGAAGAGAAGAGAGAGAGAAAAGAGAGCGCGTAGAGAGAGAGAGAGAAAGAGAGAAAGAGAGAGCGAGAGGAGAGAAAGAGAGAGCGATAGAAGAGAAAGAAGAGAAAGAGAGAGAAAGAAGAGAAAGAGGAGAGAAAGAGAATAAAGAGAGAGAAAGAGAGAGAAAGAGAGAGAAAGAGAGAGAAAGAGAGAGAAAGAGAGAGAAGAAGAGAAAGGAGAGAGAAAGAGAGAGAACAGAGCGAGAGAAAGAGAGAAAAGGAGAGACAGAAAGAGAAAGAAAGAGACAGCAGAAAGAGAGAGAAAGAGAGAGAAAGAAGAGTAAAGAGAAGAAAGACAGAGAAAGAGAGAGAAAGAGAGAGAAAAGAGAGAAAGAGAGAGACAGAGAGAGAAGAGAGATAGAAAGAGAGAGAAATAGAGAAAAGAGAGAGAAACAGAGAAAAGAGAGAGAAAGATAGAGAAACGAGAGAGAAAGAGAGAGAAAGAGAGAGAAACAGAGGAGAAAGAGAGAGACAAGAGGAAAGAGAGAAAAGAGAGAGAGAGAGAGAGAGTGAGAGAGAGAGAGAGAGAGAAGAGAGAGAGAGAGAGAGAGAGAGACAGAAGGAGAGAGAAAAGAGAGCAGAGAGAAAAGAGAGGAGAGAGAAAAGAGAGAAAGAGAGGGAAGAGAGAGAGAGAGAGAGAAAGAGAGAGAGAGAAAGATGAAGAGAAAGAGAGAGAGAAAGAGAGAGAAAAGAAGAGAGAAAGATAGAAAGAGAGAGAGAGAAAAGAGAGAGAGAGAGAGAGAAAGAAGAGAGAAAAGAGAGAGAGAAAGAGAGAGAGACAGAGAGAGAGAAAGAGAGAGAGTAAGAGAGAGAAAGAGAGAGAGAAAGAGAGAGAGCAAGAGAGAGAAAGAGAGAGAAAGAGAAGAGATACAGAGACAGAGGAAAAAGAGAGAGAAAGAGAGAGAAAGAGAGAGAAAAGAACAGAAAGAGAGAGAAAGAGAGAGAAAGAGTAGATAAAGAGAAGAGAGAGAAAGAGAGAGAAAAGAGAGAAAGAGAGAGCGAGCAAGAAGAGAGAGCGAGCCAAGAGAGAGAGCGAGCACGAGCGAGAGCGAGCAAGAGAGAGAGCTGACAGCAAGAGAGAGAGCGAGCAAGAGAGAGAGCGAGCAAGAGAGAGAGCGAGCAAGAGAGAGAGCGAGCAAGAGAGAGCGAGCAAGAGAGAGAGCGAGCAAGAAGAGACGAGCAAGAGAAGAGCGAGAAGAGAGAGAAGCGATGCAAGAGAGAGAGAGAGAGAGAAAGAGAGGAGAGCGAGCACAGAGAGAGAGATGAGAGAGCAAGAGAGAAGCAAGAGAGAGCAAGAGAGAGAAAGAAGAGCGAGAAAGAGAGTAGAGAAAGAGCGAGAAAAAAGAGAGACGAGAAAAAAGAGAGCGAAGAAAAAGAGAGCGAGAAGAGAGAGGATAGCGAAAAGAGAGAGAGACGAAAGGAGATAGAGAAAGAGAGAGAGACACTTCCGAAAGAGAGAGAGAAAGAGCGAGAGAGAAAGAAGAGAGAGAAAGAGAGAGAGAGAAAGAGAGAGAAAGAGAGAGAAAGAGAGAGAAAGAGAGAGAAAGATAAGAAAAGGAGAGAGAAGAGAGAGGAAAGAGAGAGAAGAGAGAGCAGAGAGAGAAGAGAGAGAAAGAGAGAGATAGAGAGCGAGAAAGAGAGAGCAAAGAGAGAGAAAGAGAAGAATAGAGAGAGAAGAGAAGAAAAGAGAGAGACTGAGAGAGAAAGAGAGCTAGAAAGAGAGAGACAGAGAGAGAGAAAGAAAGATGAGAAAGAGAGAGAAAGAGAGAGAAAGAGAGAGGAACGAGAAGAAAGAGAAGAGAAAGAGAGAGAAAGAGAGAGAGAGTGAGAGAGAGAAGAGAGAAAGAGAGAAGAAAAAGAGAGAAACGAAGAGCAGAAAAGAGAGAGAAAGAGAGAGAGAAAGAGCAGGAAAGAGAGCAGAACAAGAGAGAGAAAGATAGAGAAAAGAGAGAGAAAGAGAGAGAAAGAAAGAGAGAGAAAGAGAGAAAGAAAGAGAGAAATAAAAGCGATGAGAAAGAGAAGCGAGCAAGAGAGAGAGCGAGCAAGAGAGAGAGAGCGAGCAAGAGAGAGAGCGAGCAAGAGAGAGAGCGAGCAAGAGAGAGAGCGAGCAAGAGAGAGAGCGAGCAAGAGAGAGAGCGAGCAAGAGAGAGAGCGAGCAAGAGAGAGAGCGAGCAAGAGAGAGAGCGAGCAAGAGAGAGAGCGAGCAAGAGAGAGAGCGAGCAAGAGAGAGAGCGAGCAAGAGAGAGAGCGAGCAAGAGAGTGAGCGAGCAACGAGGCGAGAGAAAGAGAGGCGAGAGAGAAAAGAGAGAGAGAGAAGAAAAGAGAGAGTGAGAGAAAGAGAGAGAGAAAGAGAGAGAAAGAGAGAGAGAGAAAGAGAATCAGAGCAGAAAGAGAGCGAGAGAGAAGAGAGAAAAGAAGAGAGAGAGAAAGAGAGCGAGGAGAAAGAAGAGAGAAAGAGAGAGAGAAAGAAGCGGAGAGAGGAGAGGACAAGAGAGAGATAAAGATAAGAAGCAAGAACGAGGCCAGACGAAGAGAAAAACAAGATAAGAGCAGAGGCATGAAGGAGAGGAAAATGC
>JAVHYY010000929.1:42500-74053 GCA_035221665.1 Okamejei kenojei | reverse complement strand
CTCCCACACGTTTGTTACCATCCACACACGCTAACAACCCACACACCCACACCCACACCAAAACCGCACACACACCACCGTACATCCAACACGCACACCCCCCCCCCCCACCACCCTCCCCCGACCCACCAACCCCACACGCACCCACACACGCAACCCGCACCACCACGCCACCTTCCCCCACCACACACGCACATCTACACACGCCCACATCCACACACGCAACACACATCCACACACGCACCATTCCACACACGACTCACACACGCAATCCACACACGCACATTCCACCTCACGCACCACACACGCACAATCCACACACGTACATCCACACACGCAACCACACACACGCCCACACACGCACCCATTTTTTTCCACACTAACGCACACATTCCACTCACGCACATCACAACTACTGCCAATCACAACACATCACATCCAACACACACCGCCCATCCACACACACCACACACACACAATATCCACACACACGCACACACAACCACGCCCGCACACACACAACACCTGCGCTCCAGTGCACACCCACCAGCACATACACACACACCCACCTATTCCCACCACGCACATCCACACACACACACCATTAGTGTTGCCCACACCACACGCAACACACACGCACCGCACACACGCACATCCTCACACAACATCCACACACCACATCCACCACCACACACACATCCACACCCAACACACCCATCCACACCACCACACCATCCTCACACACGCACACACCACCACACGCCACACACGCACATCTTTTTTTTTTTCTATCTTCTTTCCCACACACACACACCATCTTCCACCACCACACAATCCACACGCACGCACATCCACACAACATCCACACACACAACCCACATCCACACACACCCAATCCACCACACCCACACAGCCACACACACACAAACATCCACACACACCACATCCACACACACGCACATCCACCCTCATTCCACACAACACATCCACACTCACACATCCACCGCACGCACACGACATCCACACACAAACATCCACACACACCATCCACACACGCACAACACACATACACCACACACACACGCAATCCACACACGCACGCACGCACGCACGCAGCACACGCAGTTGCCCCCAGGCACTTGCCTCGGTCTCGGCCTCGGCCTCGTTCTCCGGCGGCCCAGCGTCCGGCCCGGAAGAGTGCAAAAAAAAACAAAAAAAAAAGGCCGGCCCAGCGACGCGCGTGTGCAGCGGTTGGCAGGAAGAGATTGAGCGGGGAAGGGGATGGCGTTACCGTACACGGCCGTGTGTGACGGGAGGACGAGTTCTTGGAGTCGGACCCAGAAACAGGAGATCTGGCAGCGCAGAGAGGGGCGAAAGTTCACGTCCGTGCCGTGCGGAGTGTGTATTTATACACATATATATATAGATTAATCTATATCTACACACACACACACATATTATATATACAGGCATCTGTGAGTGTTAAATGTTGTCTGTTTATATATACACATAGACAGACACCATAAATGTACACACACACATATACACGCAATTATATATATACTTACTTATATATATACACACACCCACTATACACACACATATCATATTCAAGTTGGCTTGCAAAAAGTATTCATCCCCTGAACTTTTCCCACATTTTGTCACGTACACCCACAAACGTAAATGTATTGTATTGGGATTTTATGTGATAGACCACACAAAGTGGCGCATAATTGTGAAGTGGAAGGAAAATGATACATGGTTTTCAAATTTTTTTACAAAGAAAAAACTGAAAAAGCTCTGTGGCGTGCAAAGTCTTCAGCCCCTTTTACTCTGATACCCTAAATAAAAGCCAGTGGCAACCAATTGCTTCAGTAGTCACTATGTAGTAAATAGAGTCCACTTGTGTGTAACTTAATTTCAGTATAACTCAGCTGTTTATGTGATGGCCCTCAGAGGTTTGTCAGAGAACGTTAGTGAAACTAACAGCATCATGAAGCCCAGGAACACCCGCACAGACAGGTCAGGGAATGGGATAAAGTTGTGGAGATGTATAAAGCCAGGGTTAGGTATAAAAAAAATCCCAAGCTTTGAAAATTCTCACGGAGCACTGTTCAATCCATCATCCGAAATGGAAAAGAGATATGCACAAGCAAACCTACAAGACATGGCGTCCACCTAAACTGTCAGGCGGGCATGGGCAAGGAGAGCATTGATCAGAGAACGCAGCCAAGCCGGCCCGACCCATCAGGTAACTTGGTGGAGCTGCAGGATCCACAGCTCCGGTGGAGGAATCTGTCCACAGGACAACTATAGTCGTGCCCTCCACAAACGGGGTCTTAATGGAAGAGTGGCAAGCAGGAAAGCATGTTGAAAAAGCCATAGAAGTCCCGTTTGCAGTTTGCCACAAGCCATGTGGGGGACCGCAAACATGTGGAGGACGGGTGCTCTGGTCTGCATGAGACCAAATTTTGAATAGTTTTTGGCCTCCTAATGCAAAACGCTAATGTGTGGCCGGAAAATTAATACTGCACATCACTGAACGCACCTCCCCACTGTGCAACATGGTGGTGGCAGCATCATGCTGTTGGGATGCATTTCTTCAGCAGGGACAGGGAGCTGGTCGAGTTGATGGGGAAGATAGCTGGAGCCAAAATTACAGGGCCAATCTTGGAAGAGAAAACCTGTTAGAGTCTGCAAAAGACTTGAGCTGGGGCGGACTTTCACCTTCCAGCAGGGGCAACGACCCTAAACATACAGCCAGAGCTACATGGAAAATGGATTTACTATCAAGATATTCATGTTTAGAATGCCCAGTCAAAGTCCAGACCTAAATCAAGTGAGAATCTCTGGCCAAAAAACTTGAAATTGTGTTCCAGACGCTCTCCATCCAATCTGACTGAGCTTGAGGCTATTTGGCAAGTAGAATGGGCAAAAAATGTCAGTCTTGATGTGTAAAGCTGGTAGAGCATACACAAAAGACTTGCAGCTGTAATTGCGCGAAAGGTGGTTCTCAACGTATTGACTCAGGGGGGCTGAATACTTTTGCACGCCCACACTTTTCAGTTTTTTAATTTGTAATAACAATCTGGAAACCATGTATCATTTTCCTTCCACATCACAATTATGACCACTTGGGGTTTGTCTATCACATAAAAACCCAATAAAATACATTTACGTTTGTGGTTGTAACGTGACAAAATGTGTTAATAGTTAAGGGATGTATGAAACTTTTGAACGCATATATATCCACATACACACAACACTGTACACACACAATATATTATATATCAATTTTTATTCCATTGTCCGCAGAGTGAGGACCAGTGCAAATACAGGAGGCACAGCACCTCATATTTTGCATTGGGCAGGTTTTTACTCCAGCGGTAGAACATTGACTTCTCCATTTCAGATAGCCCTTGCTTTCATCTTCTCCCTCCCTCCCCCTTCCCCGTTCTCCCACCCGTCTGACGGTCTCCCGACTACATTTTATCTCTTGTCCGCCCCCCTTCCCCTGACATCGTATGAAGGAAGGGTCTCGGACCCGAAACGTCGCCCGTTTTCTCTCCAGAGCGGTGCCCGTCGCGCTGAGTTACTCCAGCATTTGCGGTCTACCTGGACATACACAACACACACACACACACACAACACACACACATATATATATATATATATATAAGATAGATAGATATATATCACAAAGGGGAGAGGTGCTGGCATAGATCGGTGGGGGGGAACTCCGCTAGTCAAGACGGCAGCATGCTTATTTGCTTCAACCACCAGGCTCCCGTTGTTTCCACTAGTACAATAGGTCAGGAGGAGCCATTCGCACTTCGAGCCCTGCTGCACGCATTCAATGTGATCACGGCGATATCCCCATCCGTACCCCGTTCCTGCCTTCTCCCATATATCCCCTGACAATCTTTAAGAGCCATATCTAGCTCTCTAAAGCATCCAGAGAAATTGGCTCCTCCGCCCTCTGAGGCAGAGAATTCCACAGACTCACCACTCTCTGTGGGGGAATAAAAGTGTTCCTCCGTCTCGTTTACTGGCATACCCCTTATTTCTTAACTGTGCGTGGCCCTTAGTTCTGTGACTCCCCCCCCATCGGGAAAACATGTTTCCTGCCTCTAGCGTGTCCTGCATCACAGAACAACCATTAAATACATCTTATGTGTTCATAAGATCCCTCTCATCCTCTCTAAAAAAAACTCCCAGAGTGTACAAGCCCAGCCGCTCATTCTCTCAGCATATGACAGTCCCGCCATACCGGGAATTAACACTGTAAACTACGCTGCGCTCCCTCAATAGCAAGAATGTCCTTCCTCCAATTAGGGGACCAAAAACTGCACACACAATACTACAGGTGTGAATCTCACTAAGGCCCAGTTACAAACTGCCTTCTTCACTAGAGCCAGCCTCTGTGTTTCACAACCCGTGACGAGTGGGCGAACGGCACTGGTGGGGGGAGGGGATTAACCAAGGGCGGCAGCAACCTTCCTCCTCGATGAGCGAGCTGGAAAGCATCGTGTCGGCGCCCATGCGTGGGCTGAGAGCCCGTAGTCCGGTTGTACCTCTGTGGAGAGGAGAAAGAGAAAATAACACAATGAAGGGGGGGGGAACGGAACTAGTATTGTGGCAGTTTATTTCCTTCTTGAGGAAGGACTCCTTGTGATTCGAGGCAGTGCAGCGTAGGTCCACCAGATCGATCCTGGAGATGACGGCTATGTGAACTCGTGAAGAGAATGTTAGGATGTTGCAGGGTGGACCTGGGGGCAGGTTGGAGCGAATGTGTGCAGATGCGTGGCAGTGGCGATTTGCAGCTAAACGTAGATACACTGTGAGGTGTATCACTATGGTGGTGACCGAAAAAAGGGGGCAGATTATTATCTCAAAGGGGTTCTAGGATATGTAAGAGGGAGGTATGCCAGCGCGACTGGGTGTCCTTGTACACCGTGGTCACTGAAAGTTGGCGTGCAGGTACAGGCAGGCAGTGAAGAAAGCTAATTGGATGTTGGCCTTTCATAACAAGAGGATTGCAGTACAGGAGGTAAAGAGGTTCTTCTGCAGTTGTATAGGGGCTCTGTGAGACCACATTGGAGTTTTGTGTACAGTTTGGTTCTCTAATTGAGGAAGGACATCCTTGTGGATTGAGGCAAGTGCAGCGTAGGTTCACGAGATCGATTCCTGGGAGGCGGGGGACTGGTCATATGAGGAAAGATGAACAGACTAGGGCTTGTATTCACTGGAGTTTAGCAGGATGAGGGGGTCTCTTATAGAAACATATAATTATAAAAGACTGGACAAGCTAGATACAGGAAAAATGTTCCCAAATGTTGGGCGAGTTCAGAAACCAGGGGGCCACACGTCTTTAGAATTAAAAGGGAAGCCATTTAAGACTGCGGTTGAGAAAAAAAACGTTTTACCCAGAGCGTTGGAATTGTGGACTTCCCTGCCAAGAGGCAGTGGAGGCCAATTCACTGATGGATTTATGCGAGCGTTAGATAGAGCTCTAGGGGCTGGTGGAGTCAAGGGTATTGGGAGAAGGGCAGGCACGTGGTTATTGATTGGGACGATCAGGCATGATCACACTGAAGGGCATGTGTGCTGGCTCGAAGGGCTGAATGGCCTCCTCCTGCACCTATTGTCTAAGTCGCTTGGATGTTGGTGACCCAGAAGGGTCTGGTTTGTGAACCGAGACATGGAAACATGCAGGGACGGAGGGGGGGGGGGGGGGGTGGGAAAAGGGGGGCTGCTTACCCCGCATGCACGACCCGACGACTTTCGGTGGAAATCAAACAGAACGCAAGGCGAAAGACTACACCTGCTTGCGGAGGTAAGCGAGGATCTCCAGAGGCTGCGACACCACGTCCTCCGCAGTCTTCAGAGCCGGCAACAATCCTAGAGCAACGCAGAACGCACGTGTTCAGCTGGGAGACGGAGAGGGAGATGGGGAGGGGGATGAGGGGGGGGGGATGACGGGAAAAGGGAGAGGGGGGTAGAGGAGGTGGGAAGGGAGAGGGGTGATGAGGGATGAGGGGGAAGGGAGGGAGGGGAGGGAGATGAGATGGAGAAGGGGGGAGGGGAGAGGAGGGAGAGGAGAACAGGGGGTGCGGAAGAGAGGAGGGGGAGAGGAGGAGGGAGGGAGAGAAGAGGGAGGGAGGAGGGGAGAGAGGGGAGGGAGATGGATCGAAAGGAGGAGGGGGTTAGATGGGGAGGGGGGGGAGGAGGGCTCCGGAGAGGAGGAAGGAGGAGAGGAGGAAGAGAAGAGGTGAGAGTGAGGGAGGGGAGAGGGGGAGGGCGGGGGGAGAGGGTGAGGGGGGGGGGGACACAGCCGTGGGAATCAGTCCATGGGACGGGGAAGGAGGGAGGCAGGTGAAGGGGGGGTGATGTGAGGGGAGGGAGGGCGGGAAAAGAGGGGTGGCGAGTGATGGGGTGAGGGAAGAGGAAGAGGGGCGAAGGGGCGAGGGGGAATGGAGGAGGGCGAGGAGTCGAGGGGGGAGGAGGGGAGGAAGGGGGGGGAGGGCGGCAGGGGGAGGAACGGAGGAAGGGGGGAACAGGGAGGCGGGGGGAATAGAGGGGGAAGAGAGGAGGGAGAGATCGGGAGGAGGAGGATGGGAGGGGGGAATGGGGGAGAGGAGAGAGTAGGAGGAGGGGTAAGGGAGGAGAGGGGATCTGAAGGCGGATGGGGGGCGAGGGCGAGGGGTGGTGAGGGGGGGGATCCAGTCCATGTGAGGGGAAGGGGAAAGGTGGGAGGGCAGGTGGGATAGGGGGGGCATGAGGGAGAAGAAGGGGGAGGGGAAAGGAGGATGAGGGGGGATTGAGCGGGTAGGCGGGGGAGAGGGAGGAGGGAGGGAAGGGGGAGGGGGGAGGGGGAAGGGGAATGAGGGGTAGAGGCGAGGGGGAGCTGTTGGTGCCGCTGGACTCCCGAGGCGGGCTGGCGCCAGGGGTTGCCTAGTTTGTGCACTCTGATGGGGGCTCCTGAGGAAGCGGAGCGTTAGGCCTTGGGGGGGGGGGGGGGGGGGGGGGGGAAGGAAATCACCAGTAGTCCACGCGGTTAACCCACTCACACCAGCACAGAGCGCCTGTCCCTCCGCACCACCACACAACCCCATCACACACTCCCCCCGTGCAGGTGTGTCGCTACCTTCCTCTCCCCACCTCCCCTCCCTTCCCTCTCTCTCTCTCACTCTCCCTCCCTCCCCCTCTCCCACTTTCGTTCACAGTCTATGAAAGCAAGCATGTCTGGTTACCGCAGGCAGATGAAGAAAGCCAATGGCTGTTGGCCTTTCATAACAAGAGGAGTCCAATATAGGAGCAAAGAGGTCCTTCTGCAGTTGTACAGGGCCCTAGTGAGACCACCTGGGTATTGTGCGGCAGTTTTTGTTCTCCTAATTAGAGGAAGGACCTTCTAGCTATTGAGGGGAGTGCCAGCGTAGGTTCACCAGGTTAATTCCCGGGCTGGCGGGGGACTGTCATATGTGAGAGAAATGGAGCGGCTGGGCTTGTACACTATGGAGTTAGCAGGATGAGAGGAATCTCCTTGACACCTATAAGATTATTAAGGGTTTGGACCACGATAGAGGCAGGAAACGTGTTCCTGATGTTGGGGGTCCCAGAGTCCCGAACAGGCGCACACACCGTTTAGAATAAGGATGTAAGCCCTTTAGAACAGAGCGAGAAACACTTTTTCTCACCAGCAGAGGAGTGTGGTCTGTGGGAATTCTCGGCCTCAGAGGGCGGGGGTGGAGGCCGGTTCTTGGATGCTTTCAAGGAGAGCTAGCTAACGGCTTTAAAGATATCGGGTGAAGGAGAGAGATGGTGGGAAGAGTGCGATGCAGTTGATTCTGATTGTCGAGGGGGAGAAGTCAGGAACGGGGTACTGATGGAGATGATAAGCCTGATCCACAGTGAATGGCGGTGCTGGCTCTCGAAGGGCGAAATATGGGCCGATCCTGCACCTATTGTCTATTGTACATTCCTCTCCTCACCCCTCTCACTCACCCCCCCCCCCTCCCCCACACACTCAGGTGGTTCAGGCAGCATCTCTGGAGAACATGGACAGGTGACGTTTCGGGTCGGGGGGGCCTTACGCAGAGCGATGCGGTTCGTTGTGTGAAAGCACGATGGAAGGAATGCGGGGGGGAGGGTGAGGAGAGGAGAGGGAGGCGGGAGGAAAGGGGAGGAGAGGAGAGGGGCGGGAAGGGGAGGGTATGGGATAGGAGACGGGAGAGGAGGGTGGGGGGGGGAGGGAGAGTAGGGGAGGCGAGGGGAGTGAGGAGAGGAGGGGGGAGAAGGGGACGAGGAGGGATGGGGGGGGAGAGGAGAGTAGGGGAGGAGAGGGGAGAAGAGGAGGGAGGGAGGAGAAGGGACGAGAGGAGGTGGGGAGGGGAGAGGAGAGTAGGGGAGGAGTGGGAAGAGAAGAGGAGAGGAGGGGTGGCCGAAGGGAAGAGGAGGGGTGGGGAAGGGAGAGGAGGGTGTGGGGAAGGGAGAGGAGGGGTGGGGAAAGGGCGAGGAGGGGTGGGGAGGGGAGAGGGAAGAGGAGGGGAGGGGAGGGGCGGGAGGAGGGGAGGGAGGGGAAGGGGAAGGGAGGAGGAGGGTGGGAAGGGGAGAGGAGGAGTGGGGCAGGCGTGGGGAGGGGATTGCGGCCTCCTGTTTGGGAGGACGTGGCCCTCTGTAGCCCTCCAGGGAGGGGGGAGGGGTGGGGGCGAGGGGGTCGGGGACTGCCGCTGAGCCTGCGCGAACAGCCACAGAGCAGCCCCCCCCCCTAGTGCTGCAGCTGCCCTGAACAGGCAGCGAGCGTGCGGGGCGGGTGAGGTCATGGAATGACTGAGGCAGGCAGGGCAGCTGCGGGCCCAAACCTGGCAGCCACGGGCCGTTGGAAAATATCATGGGCAGTGCAAAGCCGGCATCTGTCTGTTCAGTGTGGCCACGCAGCCTGTGTACAGAGAGAAGCCTGCTCATGACGGGCCCAGACCGATACAGCTTCACCAACTTGCGACGGACCTAGACCACAACACACTCACACACACACACACACACTTCTCTCTCACACACACACACACACACTCTCACACACACTCTCACACACTCACTCTCACACCACACACCTCACTCTCACATTCACACACACACTTCACACACTCTCACTCACTCACAACAACCACACTCTCAACACGCACTCTCTCTCACACACACTCTCACACACACTCACTTCACAACACTCACGCCCATTCACTCACGCACACCCACACTCTCACTCACACACACTCTCATCAACACCACTCTACTCACACACACATTCACTTCACTCACACACACTCGCACTCACACACACATTCACTCCCACACACTCTCACTCACACTTTTCGCTTACTTTCTCTCTCTTCTCACACACTTTAGCATTTCTCTCTCCCTCTCTATTTCTCTCTCACAAACATGAGCACCTCTCACCCACCCTTCTCTCTCTCTCTTCTCTCTCTCTATTGCTCTCTTGCTCTCTCTTCTCCCTCCCCTTTTATCACTCTCTCCCTCTCTCTCTCTCTCTCTCTCTGTGTCTCTCTTTTTCTCTGAAACTTACGAATTGTGGAAAGGCCTGGATTGAGTGGATATTTTGCACTGGTGGGAGAGTCTAGGACCAAGAGGTCCAGCGCGGCATTAAGGCCGTCCTATAGATGTGAGGAGGGAATTTCTTTGGTCAGAGGGGTGGTGAATCTTGGAATTCTTGCCGCTGACGGCTGTGGAGGCCACAAGGTCAGTGGATATTTTTAAGGGCAAGAGGTAGATGGTTTTCATAGTTAGCCCGGGGGTTTCCGGGCTCTGGGGCGAAGGAGGAGAATGGGGTTGGGAGGGAGAGACACTGCAGATGTGGCCACTCGACAGGTCGGCCCCACCGAGGCTGCAACTCAGGTGTGAGCCGCATCTAAGGCGCGCAGGACTAGGTGACCTTATTGTCTCTCGATCATACCTCCTTC
This sequence comes from Okamejei kenojei, assembly GCA_035221665.1. Taxonomy (NCBI): domain Eukaryota; kingdom Metazoa; phylum Chordata; class Chondrichthyes; order Rajiformes; family Rajidae; genus Okamejei; species Okamejei kenojei. The sequence goes on along the minus strand of JAVHYY010000929.1, from coordinate 64,079 downwards.
TCTAGAGACCGCTCTGAAGACTTTTCATCTCACTCTAAAACGTCTCTCCCCACCCCCATCTCCAGCACTTTCCCCGTAAATACGCTGAAACCTTTCCTCCTGGACCCGCCCGATCTCCCGGTTGCCGGACACTTTCATTCCCCTTCCCATGCCCACGTGGACCTTTCTGTCCCCGGTCTCCTCCAATGTCGGAGAGAGACCCAGGGCCAATTCGCCCCCCCTCTGTTAGGAACCATCATCGTCTCGTACTGTATATATATATCGCACGGGCAGTTTACACCCCAGTTTACAACCCAGCGGTATGAACACTGATGCTTAAGAAAGAACTGCAGATGCTGGTAAAATGGAAGGTAGACACAAAACTCAGCAGGGGCAGGCAGCATCTGTGGAGAGGAATTGGCGACATTTCGGGTCGAGACCCTTCTTCAGACTATTGATTTCTCTAACTGCAAGTAACCCCGTCATTCCCCCTCTCTCTCTCTATCCCTCCCCCACCCAAGTCGCACCAGCTTCTCGTTCTCACCCAGCAAACAGCGAACCTCCGCTCGGCTCGCAATAACCATCCTGATCTCCCGGTGGCTCAGCACTTCAACTTCCCCTCCTATTCCCAATCCGACCTTTCTGTCCTGGGTCTCCTCCATGGCTAGAGTGAGGCCCAGCGCAAATTGGAAGAGCAGCACCTCATATTCCGCTTGGGCAGTTTACACCCCAGCGTTACGAACATTGACTTCTCCAATATCAGGTTGTCCCTGCTTTCTCTCCCCTTCCCAGCTCTCCCTCAGCCCCACCTGGCTGCACCTTTTCCTTTCATTCCCGCCCCCCCCCCCCCCCCCCCCCCCCCCCCCTTACATCACTCTGAAGAAGGGTGTTGACATGAACGTTGCATTTTCTCCGGCATTTTTGTCTACTTCGATTTTCAGCTATCTGCAGTTCCTTCTTCTTAAACAGCTTTTTTTGCATCTTTCATTCATTGTTCTTTATCTCTCTACATCATCGTATGTATCTCTTAACCCTGACTGGTCTGAAGGAGGGTCTCAACCCGAAACGTCACCCATTCCTTCTCTCCAGAGATGCTGCCTGTCCCGCTGAGTTATTCCCAGCATTTTGTGTTCTCTTATGCACTCTAGTCTTTGGAATAGAAACATAGAAAATAGGTGCAGGAGGAGGCCATTCGGCCCTTCGAGCCAGCACCGCCATTCATTGTGACCACGGCTGATCGTCCCCAATCAGTACCCCGTTCCTGCCTTCTCCCCATATCCCTTGACTCCACTAGCCCCTAGAGCTCTATCTAACTCTCTTAAATCCATCCAGTGATTTGGCCTCCACTGCCCTCTGTGGCAGGGAATTCCACAGATTCAGAACTCTCTGGGTGAAAACGATTTTTCTCACCTCAGTCTTAAATGGCTCCCCCTTTATCCTTCCGACACATTTGATCTCCTTCCTACCTCCAGGGCGACTGTCTGTCACCCCCACAAACTTTCTCTCTACTATATCCCCCTCTAACTCCCCTCCCCTCCTAAACTCCTCTCTCCACATCCCTCCAATCAACCCCCTCCACACTGATCATCCTCTCCCAGACCACCTCGGCCCCTCCACCCCCTCTCACTCTTCCTCCCTCTTAATCCCCTTCCCCACCATCGACAGCAGCCCCCGTCCCCTCCATTAGAGCCCCTCCTCCCTGGGTGAAAGCTCTCTCCCTCTCTCCCTCCCCCTCTCTTCCCTCTCTCCTCTCTCTCTCCCTCCTTACCCCTCTTCCCTCTCACTCCCTCGTTCTCCCTCTCTCTCTCCCTCCCTCCCCTCCCTCCCTACCTCGCTCTCCTCCCCCTCCCTCTTCCCCCCTCCCCCCCTCCCCCACTCCCCCCTTCTCTCTCTCTCTCTATCTCTCCCTCTTTAGCATTTATATTTTCAATAACATATTTTCACGACTTCATTCTTAAAATAATAATTCTGAGGCTATTAATCTCAGGACTGAATAAATATTGGGAGAAAGACTTAATTAATGAAAATAACTCTCCCTCTCCCCCCTTTTCTCTCTCTCTCTCCCCCCCTCTCTCTCTATTCCCTCTCCATCTTTCTTTTCTCTCTCTCTCTATTCTCCCTCTCCCCCCCTCTTCTCTCTCTCTCTCTCTCTCCTCCACCTCCCCTCTCCTCCCCTTTTCCCCCTGCACCCCCCGCCCCTCAACCTCCCCTCCTCAACCTCCCCCTCCTCCACATGATCAACCTCTGCCCGACCCCCATCGTCCATTCAACACCCCCTCTCCTTCCTTCCCCCCTCTTAATCCCCTTCCCATCACGACAGCAGCCCCCTCTCCCCTCCCTCCATTAGAGCCCCCCCCTTGATCCCTGGGTGAAAGGCGGCATCCACCTCTGCCCCCTCACTCTCCTTCTCCCTTCCTTCCTTCTTCCTCTCCTCCCCTTCCCACTCTCTCCTCGCCCCCTCAACTCTTCCCCTCCCCCCAAAACCTCCCTCCCCACCACTGACAGCTACACTAACCCCCCCACCACTCCCCATTAGGAGTCCCACCCCTTGACCCCCCCAGGTTTTTGAAGGTCAAGGTGTCGCCCACCTCACCTCTACCCCTCTATCTCTCTCTCTCTTTCTGAATTTCCCTGAGGGGGATCAATAAAGTATTTATTATTATTATGATCTCTCTCTCTCTCTCTATTGGTTTTTTTAATATATTCTCTTTCCCCACCCCCCCTTTTCCTCTCTCTCTCTCCCTCCACTCCTGCCCCCTCCCCTTCTCTTTCCATATTCTCTATACATTTCTCTCTCTATTCTCCCCCTCCCCCTGTGTTCCCTCCTGCCCCCTCTCCCCCCACACTTCAGCTATATTACACCCCTCCCCCCCCGTCCCCCCTCCCCTCCTGCTCCCTCTCCCTCTCTCCATTTCTCTATATATTCTCTGTATTTATTCTCTCTCTCTATTCTCCCCCTCTCTCTTCCTCCCCCTATTCTCTCTACGCACTATATTCTCTCCCGTCTCCACTCTCTATTTCCCTCTCCCGCATGAAAGCTATATTCCCACACACAACACCTCCCCTCCACCACACCCAGCCTCCCCTCCCAACCTCTATTTCTCTATTCTCTCAATATATTCTCTGCCCCTCTACCCCCCCGGCACAATTCCCGCACCATGACGGTCACACTCTCACCATCTCATATTCTCTGCTCCCTCTGCCCCTCTCCCTCTCTCTATTCTCTCTCTCACCCCCACTGACAGCTATATTACACCTCCCCTCTCCCCACCCATCCCCCTCTCCCTATTCTCTTATGATATTCTCTGCCCCTGCCCCCCCGTCCCCCTCTCCCTCACCCCCTCCCCCTATTCTCATGTTATATTCTCCCCCCCCCCCGGCCCGGGGGGGGGGGGGGGGGCCGCCACGTTGCCGGTCAGACTCTCTCTATATATTCTCTGCCCCTCGGCCCGGGGCCGCATCATGACGGTCAGGCTCTCACTGTTTATTCTTCCCCCCCCCCCCCCGCCGTCCCCTCTGTCCCTCCCCCTATTTCTCTCTATATATTCTCTCCCCTCTACCCCCTCCCCTATTCTCACTGTTATTCTCCGCCCTCTCCCCCCCCCCCCCCCCCCCGTCCCCTGGGGCCGCCGCACAATGACGGTCAGGCTCTCGCTGTATATTCTCTCCCCTCCCTCTCTCCCCCTCCGTCACTCCCCCTCCCCTTATTCTCCCCTCTCTCTATTCTCTCTATATATTCTCTGTACATCTCTCTCTCTATTCCTCCCCTCCTGCCCTCTCCCCCCCTCCCCCTCTCTCCATTCTCTCTATATATTCTCTGCCCGCTCTCGCCCACCCCCCCATTGTCCCCCTCTCCCTCTCCCTATTCTCCATTCTCTCTATATATTTCTCTGCCCATCTCTCCCCCTCCCCCTATTCTCATGTCTGTATTCTCTCCCCACACCCCCCCCCCTATCCCCCTCCCCGGGCCGCACCATGAGGGTCAGGCTCTCACTGTATATCTCCCCCCCCCCCTCCCCGCCGTCCCCTCTCTGTCCCTCCCCCTATTCTCTCTTATATTCTCTGCCCTCTACCTCCCTCCCCTATTCTCACTGTATTTCTCCCCCCGCCCCGCCCCCCCGCCCCGTCCCCTCCTGTCCCTCCCCCTATTCTCTCTATATTATTCTCTGTACATCTCTCTCGCTCTATTCCCTCCCATCCTGCCCTCCCCCTCTCTCCCTATTATCTCTATATATTCTCTCCCCCCTCTCCCCCCCCCGTCCCCCGGGGCCACACCATGAGGGTCAGGCTCTCACTGTATATTCTTCCCCCCCGCCGTCCCCTCCTGTCCCTCCCCCTATTCTCTCTATATTCTCCCACCCCCCCCCGTCCCCGGGGCCGCACCATGGACGGTCAGGCTCTCACTGTATATTCTCTCCCCCTCCCCTATTCTCCCCCTCTCTCCATTCTCTCTATATATTCTCTGTACATCTCTCGCTCTATTCCCTCCCTCCTGCCCTCTCCCCCCCTCTCCCGCCTCCCCCTCTCTCCCTATTCTCTTATATATTCTCTCCCCCCTCTCCCCCTGCCCCCCCGGCCCGGGGCCCCGCACATGACGGTCAGGCTCTCGCTGTCCACGGGACGGGAGCCCCCAGTCTCCGCGCCAACAGAACAGCTCCATGGGCGCCGCCATTGCCCGCCCGGAAGTGAAGGTCGCCACCCGGAAGCAGAGGCGGGGGGGGGGGGGTTGCCCCTGGCAACCAGAGCATCCCCTGGGCCCAGAGACCAAGTTGCCCAGAGACCCCCCAGTGTGGGGGGGGGGGGGGGGGGACACTGTCACAAACATGGTCATTTAATAAAGCTGAACACACCGCTCCACATCTCATACATATCCTTACAATCATTGCGCCCCTTAATCTTTACGGCTTTTAAAGAAAAGGGGCAGAAGCGGAGAGAGTGAAGAAAGCGAGAAAGTGTGCAAAGGGGAAGGAGAAAAAGGAAAAAAAGGGAAAAAAAAAAGAGCGAGCCCTTGGCCAAAGAGTTAGAGAAAGGGGTTTAGAAACATAGAAACATAGACAATAGGCATCAATTAGAGAAATGTTATAAAGGGGGAATAATAGAAACATAGCAACATAGACAATAGGTGCAGCAGGAGGCCGTTCAGCCCTTCGAGCCAGCACAGGGGGTTGAAATAGAGGGCTTATGTGGTGAGATCGTACAAAGAGGCATTAAATAGAGAAATGTTATAAAGGGGGAATAATAGAAACAGAGAAACATAGACAATAGGTGCAGCAGGAGGCCGTTCAGCCCTTCGAGCCAGCACCGAGGGTTGGAATAGAGGGCTTATGTGGTGAGATCGTACAAAGAGGCATTAAATAGAGAAATGTTATAAAGGGGGAATAATAGAAACATAGAAACATAGACAATAGGCATCAATTAGAGAAACGTTATAAAGGGGGAATAATAGAAACAGAGAAACATAGACAATAGGTGCAGCAGGAGGCCATTCAGCCCTTCGAGCCAGCACCGAGGGTTGGAATAGAGGGCATTATAAAGAGGCATTATGTACAGAAATCATCTTTACGTCATCTATTAAAGTGTTAAATAGATAAATTATATAAAGAGGCATCAAATAGAGAAATGTTATAAAGGGGGAATAATAGAAACATAGAAACATAGATAATAGGTGCAGGAGGAGGCCATTCGGCCCTTCGGGCCTGCACCGCCATTCAATATGATCATGGCTGATCATCCAACTCAGTATCCTGTACCTGCCTTCTCTCCATAACCCCCTGATCCCCTTAGTCACATCTAACTCCCTCTTAAATGTAGCCAATGAACTGGCCTCAACTACCTTCTGTGGCAGAGAATTCCACAGACTCACCACTCTCTGTGTGAAAAATGATCTTCTCATCTCGGTCCTAACAGACTTCCCCCTTATCCTTAAACTGTGTGACCCCTTGTCCTGGACTTCCCTCTTAAATATAGCCAATTAACTGGCCTCAACTAACTTCTGTGGCAGAGAATTCCACAGATTCACCACTCTCTGTGTGAAAAATGATCTTCTCATCTCAGTCCTAACAGACTTCCCCTTTATCCTTAAAATGTGTGACCCCTTGTCCTGGACTTCACCAACATCGGGAACAATCATCCTGCCTCTAGCCTGTCCAACCCCTTAAGAATTTTGTAAGTCTCTATGAGATCCCCCCTCAATCTTCTTAAGAGATTAAGAGATAGACCCTAGAAAAGAGAGAGAGAAAAAAAATAAAAGCCAGTTACTATATTATAAACATCACGCAAAAGGAATTTACCAACTCGATAGTTTTTCATCCCCCTTTACTAAGGCCCAACGTCAGTACCTTTTTGAGGTACTCGTGCACCCTATCCTTGTAACAAATCTATAAATGCAGACCATATCTGATAGAAACGATCTGTTTTCCCTGCCAGTGGGGAATTAGGGAATTATAAAGAGAAAATACATCACATTGTGGAGGGGAAATTATAATATTATATCGAATTATAACAATTCAAGAGAGTTTATTGTCATGTGTCCCAGATAGGACAATTAAATTATTGCTTTGCTTCAGCACAACAGAATAAATAAACATAACACAGAACAGGTCAGTGTGACACTAGCAATGTTACAATATTTTGAGATTTTAAAATTCAAGTCTGCAATTTATCCCATCAAATAAAGCATTAAAAAACTTTAATTTGACACCTAATTCACTTTCATATCTTCAGTATTAAAAAAGTTATGGTCATTTTCATACTCGGAAATTTGCATCTTGTTCCCCATTGCTTTTCCATTTACTTAAAGCCCTGTCCCATGGTACGAGTTCATTCCAAGAGTTCTCCCGAGTTTGTCCTGATTCGACCTCGGAAATTTACGGTAATGGCCGCCCGTCGGTACTCGGGGCTCTCGCGTGGACATTTTTCAACTTGTTGAAAAATCTTCACGAGTCTTCCCATGCTTTCCCCAGTACCTGCCATTAGCGTTACGAGCCGCTAAGAGACGTCCCCGAGCTCCGACGTACCCGTTCTATTATTCCACGTGTTTACCACCAGTTTGATTTTTTTTTTAATTCGGGAGAGCTCTTGAATGACCTCATACTGTGGGACAGGGCTTTTAACTCAAAAGCTGTGATCGAGGACAGTCAAAAGCCCATAACTTCCTTAAAAATTAAGAGAACTGAATGAAATTTTCAGTTATGATAAATAAAGTTAAACGCTAAAACAAATAGTAAATACCCAACAGGAAATTCATATTCATCAGTTTCATTAAATCAATTTAATCAATTAAATTAATCTAAATTCAATTACTACTAAACATCTATCCATTTCTTAAGAAAAGGTTAACATTTTTAAATAGCCTAAGTGTCCAAATAACATTCACACAAGAATTCACAATATAACATGATTTTTAAATCTCTGTCATGAATTTATAGGCCAAATGGAAGGAATTTTACGTTTAATTCCCATAAATTAACCCCGAAACATCCACTCAAAATATAATCAAAATGATTGTTTTTTGCACAATACATGTGACTCAAGCTGTTGTGAATGTTTAGTTTAAAAATAATGATCATGGAGAGAGTGTAACACAAATTATAGACAATTTAGACGGCTTATGACATGATTGTCCAAAAAAAAGGGCATTTAAATCATCTTGCGAGTGGGTGATTCTGGAATGCGATAATTTGTTCCTGATGTTGGGGAAGTCCAGGACAAGGGGTCACAGCTTAAGGATAAGGGGGAAATCTTTTAAGACCGAGACGAGAAAGACTTTTTTCACACAGAGAGTGGTGAGTCTCTGGAACTCTCTGCCACAGAGGGTAGTTGAGGCCAGTTCATTGGCTATATTTAAGAGGGAGTTAGATGTGGCCCTTGTGGCTAAGGGGATCAGGGGGTATGGAGAGAAGGCAGGTACGGGATACTGAGTTGGATGATCAGCCATGATCATATTGAATGGCGGTGCAGGCTCGAAGGGCCGAATGGCCTACTCCTGCACCTAATTTCTATGTCTATGTTTCTAGGATTGCAAAGTTGCATTTGCCGTGAATTTGAACCCCAAATCGGCAGGAAAAACGTTGCCAGTTCGTATGGAGCCCAAATAACATTTTTGCAACGTAAAATTAGATTAAAGCCATCCCAAGAAGCAAGATTATATGTAAAATACACGACTTACCCTTTGTTTTGTCCCGTTCTTGCGATCCGTCACGTTGTAGGCGTTGAGGGCGTCAGAAGTCGCTTTTTATTTTAATCCAATTATTAAATTGTCCAGCGAATTAAAAAAAAAAAAAACCGGGAACGGAAGTCCGATCGCTTTTTCTTCATCAGCTAGCAGCCCGAGGAAATCCGCCTCGGACTGGCAGTACAAAACTGCATTTTAATCCCCCCCCCCCCCCCCCCCCCAAAGGCGCCAGAGTAGTGCACACGGCCAGTGGCAGAAATGCAGCGCGGCTGAAGGTAGGTTTTGTAAAATCGCTACAGTGTGGACCATATACCATAGAAATATATATATATACACACATAAAGAAGTAAACAGATAAAGTGCATTGGGCTAATAATGTTCAGAGTTTTGTTTGAGTTGAGTTTAATAGCCTGATGGCTGTGGGGAAGGGGCTATTCCTGAACCTGGTTGTTACAGATTTCAGGCTCCTGTACCTTCTGCCTGAAGGCAGCAGAGAGATGAGTGTGTGGCCAGTGTGTAGCCCCTAGAGCTCTATCGAACTCTCTCTTAAATCCATCCAGTGACTTGGCCCCCACTGCCCTCTGTGGCAGGGAATTCCACAAATTCACAACTCTCTGGGTGAAAACATTTTTTCTCACCTCAGTCTTAAATGTCCTCCCCTTTATTCTAAGACTGTGTGGCCCCTGGTTCTGGACTCGCCCAACATTGGGAACATTTTTCCTGCATCTAGCTTGTCCAGTTATTTGATAATTTTATATGTTTCTATAACAACCCCCCCTTATCCTTCTAAACTCTAGTCTTTTCAATCATTCCTCATATGACAGGCCCGCCATCCCAGGGCTCAATCTCGTGAACCTACGCTGAACTGCCTCAATCACAAGGATGTCCTTCCTCAAATTAGGAGACCAAAACTATACACAATACTCCAGATGTGGTCTTACCAGAGCCCTGTACAACTGCAGAAGAACCTCTCGTGGATCTCAGAAGATCAATCTCGTGAGCCTACACTGCACGGCTGATCAATCTCTCCCTCCAAACCCCATTTTACTGCCTTCTCCCCATAACCCCTGACACCCGTACTAACTATGAAGCTATCTACCTCTGCCTTAAAAATATCCACTGACTCAGCCTTCTGTGGCAAAGAATTCCACAGATTCACTACCCTCTGCCTAAAGGAATTCCTCATCATCTTTCTAAAGGAACGGCCTTTAATTCCGAGGTTGTGACCTCTGGTCCTAGACTCTCCCACCAGTGGAAACATCCACTCAATCCAGCCCTTTCATTACTCAGTAAGAGATTATGCAGACATGCTTAGAGAATGGAAAGCTTAATACAGAATGTATATAGTGTAGAGACTGAGGCTTCACATAGATTAGAAACACATTGTGAAGACAGAGGGTTGGAATAGAGGGCTTATGTGGTGAGATCGTACAAAGAGGCATTAAATAGAGACATCATAAAGAGGCATTATATACAGAAATTATCTTTACATCATCTATTAAAGTGTTAAATAGATAAATTATATAAAGAGGCATCAAATAGAGAAATGTTATAAAGGGGGAATAATAGAAACATAGAAACATAGAAAATAGGTGCAGGAGGAGGCCATTCGGCCCTTCGAGCCTGCACCGCCATTCAATATGATCATGGCTGATCATCCAACTCAGTATCCTGTACCTGCCTTCTCTCCATACCCCCTGATCCCTTTAGCCACAAGGGCCACATCTAACTCCCTGTTAAATATAGCCAACGAACTGGCCTCAACTACCCTCTGTGGCAGAGAATTCCACAGACTCACCACTCTCTGTGTGAAAAATGTTTTCCTCTCCGTCCTAAAGGAATTCCCCCTTATCCTTAAACTGTGACCCCTTGTCCTGGACTTCCCCAACATCGGGAACAATCTTCCTGCATCTAGCCTGTCCAACCCCTTAAGAATTTTGTAAGTTTCTATAAGATCCCCCCTCAATCCTCTAAATTCTAGCGAGTACAAGCCGAGTCTATCCAGTCTTTCATCATATGAAAGTCCTGACATCCCAGGAATCAGTCTGGTGAACTTTCTCTGAACTCCCTCTATGGCAAGAATGTCTTTCCTCAGATTAGGAGACCAAAACTGTACGCAATACTCCAGGTGTGGCCTCACTAAAACCCTGCTGTACAACTGCAGTAGAACCTCCCTGCTCCTGTACTCAAATCCTTTTGCAAGTGAATGTGAACATACCATTCGCTTTCTTCACATAGTGTAGATAAATTACACAAATAAGTCGTACAGAGATTGTAAATGTTGTGGAGAGGGTAGGAATGAGAAAATTGTCCTCGGTTAAAATGAAGGTACCTGTTTCCGGGCTGTTTCTCTAAAGCCCAAAGACTCTGTTATTCTAACTGCTTTTATTCGAAAGTTCGAAAGAGAGTTGCGAGTCTGTGGAATTCTCTGCCTCAGAGGGCGGTGGAGGCCGGTTCTCTGGATACTTTCAAGAGAGAGCGAGATAGGGCTCTTAAAGATAGCGGAGGGAGTCAGGGGACATGGGGAGGAGGCAGGAACGGGGTACTGATTGGGGATGGTCAGCCGTGATCACATTGAATGGCGGTGCTGGCTCGAGGGGCCGAATGGCCTAATCCTGCACCTATTGTCTATAGATTGGCTCTATCAGGGCAACTGAACCATCCCACCACAACCAGAGAGCGGTCCTGAACTACTATCTACCTCATTGGTGACCCTCGGACTATCCGTGATCGGACGTTGCGAGCTTTACCTTGCGCTGAACGTTATTTCCTTTATCCTGTATCTGTACACTGTGGGCGGCTCGATTGTAATCATGTATTGTCTAAATAAAACTAAACTGGACTGTGAAGAACACAAATCGAGTTCAAAATGTCCTGAAATAATGCGATAATCTGGATGGAATTATCCGTGAAACAGCTTCAGTGGTTCAGCTGCCGTTCTGACACGGTTTTGTTCGAGGTCGGCCTGATTGAGTTAGCGTGGAGCAGTGAAGCTGGCGGGAGAGAGGGGGAATTCCTTCATTGCTTCAGCCTGAGGTCATGTTCGAGGCTTTCACTGCTTCCTCAAAGGCCTCTCCTGGATTTTCACCACAAGGCCTCAGCCTGGGCCTGCCTTGGCACTTGGCACGGAACACACGGGGTGTCTCCGAATCCCAGGCCCCTTTGTTCCTGGAATGAAAGTCGCTTCGACCTGACTGCCCCCCTCCGGATTATCGAGTTACTAAAGCAGCGGGTTTGCATCGAGGTTTAGGCCTCGCGCTGCCTCGGCAAGGCCAGCAGACTAGTCACACCCCGGCCACTCCCTCTTCTCGCCTCTCCCACCCGGCGAAACGCACACACACCTCCAGATTCAGGGAGGGTTTCTTCCCGGCTGTTATCAGGCAACTGAACCATCCCACCACAACCAGAGAGACGGCCTGAACTACTAACCACCTCTTTGGCGACCCTTGAAAGGACCCGAAGAAAGGTCTCGACCCAAAACGTCACCTATTTCCTTCGCTCCATAGACGCTGCCTCACCCGCTGAGTTTCTCCAGCATTTTTGTCCACCTTCACGATTATTCCAGCATCTGCAGTTCCTTCTTAAACACTCGGACTGCACTGGCTTTCCCTTGCACTAGGTAAACGCTATTCCCTTATCATGTATCTATACACTGTAAATGGATCGATTGTAATCATGTATTGTCTTTCCGCTTGTGAGGTACACTTTATGCTCACAATTAATACTCAAAGACTAAATCGTGGAAGCAAGAGATTTCTTTATTTTACGAGTCTGCAGACCGGGTGCCTCTCCAATTCGAGACACACCGAAGCCAGAGAAATCATCCCCCTTTATACACAGAATCTTACATTCAACCTCCCCTCCGGACCCTTCTCCAATCAGGGTCGGAGGTGCACAATCTGTAGGTACATCCCACCGTACATCCCCTCGCACCTCCCATATCATACATCGCATGTTCAAACATGTTCATGGTAATGAGCAATTTCTTAACCAGGGGTGTGTTGTAATATTCATTTATTCTATTAAGCATGCTCAGCTGCTCATGACCTACCCTAGTTTTACTCACCTTCTAGTGAACCCTCTCAGCTCTCCTATATCAGTACTAAAGCTAAGCTATAGTGACAAGGGTCCCATCTATCACTCCCTTCCACTGATAGGGATCTCTCTACATCACTCCCTTCTACCGCTATACAATGCTATCACTTCTTACTCAAGGACTCAAGGATGGGTCTGGCAACCTTCAGACACTGCTGTGTCAGAATCCTCTCTCCAGCCCCTCTCTGTTTGAATTCTCTTTAAAACTCCTTTCTTTAATAGGGTTTAATCACTTCATCCCTCACACGCTGACTGGATAGCACGCAACAAAAGCTTTTCACTGTCTGTACGGAGTTTGCACGTTCTCCCTGTGACCCGCGTGGGTTTTCTCCGAGATCCAAGAACCAAGAATCTTCGGTTTCCTCCCGACAATCCAAAGGCGTGCAGGTTTGTAGGCTAGTTGGCTTGGCGTAAGTGTAAATTGTCCCTAGTGTGTGTAGGATAGTACCAGTCAGACTCTTGGTGGGCCGAAGGGCCTGTTTCCGTGCTGTATCTCTAAACTAACTCCCTAGTGTGTGTGTAGGATAGTGCTAGCCAGAACGGACTCGGTGGGCCAAAGGGCCTGTTTCCTTGCTGTATCTCTAAACTAAAACTAAACTTGAAAGAGGATTCCAGGCATCCCACCGATGTTATTCACACCATCCTAAAAATCTTGTGACATTCCTGCCTCGGCAATCTGGCTCATGTTCCTGCTGGCAGCACAGAGCAAAACATCAGGCAGTGTCGCCAATCCTTTCGCTGCGAACCTCCGCTCAGTCCCGCCTAAACCTAACCCGATCGCCCGGTTGCCAAACACTTCCAACTCCCCCCTCCCATTCCCCATCTCTCTCCCCTCCTCTGCTTTCCGCAGAGATCGCTCCCTCCGTAACTCCCTGGTCAATTCGTCCCTTTCCCACCCGATCCACCCCCTCCCCAGGCACTTTTCCCGTGCGACCGCAGTAAATGCTTCACTTTGTCGCTTTAACCTCCCCTGGACTCCATTCAAGGTGAGCCACCAAGCAGTCGTTCCCAGGTGTGGCAGAGGTTCGACAACTGCACCTTCCTCCAAACCTCATCGATAGCATCCGCTGCTCTAGGTGTCGGGCTGCGCCACATCGGTGAGACCAAGTGTAGGCTTGGCGATCGCTTCGCCCAACACCTCCGCTCGGTCCGCAATAACCAGCCTGATCTCCCGGTGGCTCAGCACTTCAACTCCCCCCTCCCATTCCCAATCCCACCTTTCTGTCCTGGGCCTCCTCCATGGCCAGAGAGTGAGGCCCACCGTTAATTGGAGGAGCAGCACCTCATATTCCGCTTGGGCAGTCTGCACCCCAGCGGTGTGAACATTGACCTCCAATTTCAGGTAGTCCCTGCTTTCTCCTCCCCTTCCCAGCTCTCCCTCAGCCCACGTCTCCGCCTCTTCCTTTCTTATTTCGGCCCCCCCACCCACCCCACCCTTTCAGTCAGAAAGAAGGGTCTCACCCGAAACGTTCGCCTATTTCCCTCGCTCCATAGATGCTGCCGCACCCGCTGAGTTTCTCCAGCATTTTTGTCTACCTTCAGTCAAAGTCAGCATGGGTTTATAGAAACATAGAAATTAGGTGCAGGAGCAGGCCATTCGGCCCTTCGAGCCTGCACCGCATTCAATATGATCATGGCTGATCATCCAATCAATATCCTGGACCTGCCTTCTCTCCATACCCTCTGATCCTTTAGCCACAAGGCCACATCACTCCCTCCCTCCAACGAAACTGGCCTCAATACCTTTGTTGGCAGAGAATTCCACAGAATTCTCACTCTCTGTGTGAAAAACGCCTTTTCTATCTCGGTCTAAAAGACTTTCCCCTTATCCTTAAACTGTAGTGTTTGTGAACCACCTTGTCAATGGACCTTCCCCAACATCGGGAACAATCTTCCTGCATCAGGCTGTCCAACCCTAAGAATTTTGTGAGTCTCTATGAGATCCCCCCTCAATCTTTCTAAATTCCAGCGAGTACAAGCCGAGCGAGTTATGAATGGGGAATATCTCGCTCGACTAATCTTCTGGATTTTTTTGTGGCTTGGTAACAATGGGATAAGGGAGAGCCTGTGGCTGTGGTGTTTCTGGATTTCAGAAAAGAAAAGCTTCGACAAGGTCCAACAAGAGATTTGTGTCAAAAATTAGGCACATTGGTATTGGGTGTGGGTTATTGACATGGATTGGGGAAATGGCTGGAGACAGGATAGCAAAGAGTAGGGATCATCTGCAAGTTGTCAATGTACTGTTGAATCCTTCATCCAAATTCCATGATGTGTATATTGTATAGTTGCGGTCCAGCACCGAGCCTTGCGGTACCCCACTAGTCACCCAACGCCCTGCCATTCTGAAAGGGACCGTTAATCCCTACTCTCTGTTTCCTGTCTGCCAACCCTTCTCTATCACGTCAGCCACTCTGCCCCCAATACGGTTGCCCTAATTTGGCCCACTAAAATCTCCTATGTGGGACCTTATCAAATGCTCTCTGAAAGTCCAGGTACACTACATCATGGCTCTCCCGTGTCCAATTTCCTAGTTTCATCCTCAAAAAAATTCCAGAAGATTAGGTCGAGTCATGATTTGATTTCCACTTCGTAAATCAAGCTGACTCGGGACCGATCTGTCAACTGCGATCCAAATGTGCGGCAATTTTCATGAAAATCTCATCTTTGATAATGACTCCAGGCATCTTCCCCACCACGACGTCAGGCCAACTGGCTGGTATTTCCCGTTTTCGCTCTCCCCCTTTCTTAAGATGCGGAGATAACATTAGTGCTACCTCCAATCCACGGAACTGATCTGAGTCTATAGAACTTTGGGAAAATGATAACCAGTGTGTAGGATGTAACGTCCCTGGAGAAAACATGGGTGGGTGACGTTTTGGGTCAGGACAGAATTTAGAATTCTGTGTCTAGCTTCGGATTGAAACTGCATCTGCAGTTCTTCCGAACCCAGACATATTTTAAACGGTTTTTAAGTAATCTGTCAGCAATATAATAAATAAGAAAAAAACAGTTCTATATATAGAAAACAGTGAAGTATATATATATACACACACAATTATATTGTTTCCAGAGTACTATGTTTACATATATATACATGTGTGTGTGTGTGTGTGTGTGGTGTGTGTGTCTGTGTGTGTGTTGTGGTGTGTGTGTGTGTGGTGTGTCTGTGGTGTGTCTGGTGTGTGTGTGTGAGTGTCTGTGTGTGTGTCTGTGTGTGTCTGTGTGTGTGTGTGTGTGTGTGTGTGTGTCTGTGTGTGTGTGTCTGTGTGTGTGTGTGTCTGTGTGTGTGTGTGTCTGTCTGTGTGTGTGATGTGTGTCTGTGTGTGTTGGTGTGTGTGTGTTGTGTGTCTGTGGTTGTGTTGTGTGTGTGTGTGTGTGGTGTGATCTGTGTGTCTGTGTGTGTGTGTGTCTTGGTGTGTCTGTGGGGTGTGTGTCGTGTGTGTGTGTGGGTGTGTCTGTGTGTGCTGTGTGTGTGTTGGTGTGTGTGTGTGTCCTGTGTGTCTGTGTGTGTGTCTGTGTCTGTGTGTGTGTGTGTGTGTGTGTGGTCTGTGTGTTGTGTGTCTGTCTGTTGTGTGTGTGTGTGTGTGATGTGTGTGATCTGTCTGTGTTGTGTGTTTGTGTGTGTCTGTCTGTGTGTGTGTTTTTGTGTGTGTGTGTGTGTGTGTGTGTCTGTGTGTGTGTGTGTATATATATATGTACACACACATATACACACACAAACACACATATACACAACACATATACACACACATATACACACACACATGGGGACATACACACACATACATATATACACACAGGTACACACACACATGGAGAGAGAGGGGGAGGGAGAGAGAGGGTGGTGGGGGAGGGGAAAGAGGAGAGAGGTGGAGGGGGAGGAAGGGAGAGAGAGAGAATAGTGGGACAGAGAGGGAGTGGGGGAGACGAGTGAGAGAGAGGGGGAGGGTGAGACAGAGAGGAAGGGATTGAGGAGGGAGAGAGGTGAGAGTGGGAGAGGGGGAAGAAGAGAGAGAGAGAGAGAGAGAGAGAGGAGGGGTGAGAAAGTGAGAGAGATAGAGGGAGAGAGTTAGAGGAGAGAGTGAGAGTGGGAGAGAGGGAGGGGGAAGAGAGGGAGGGGAAAGAGAGTGAGAGTGGGAGAGAGGAGAGAGGGGAGAGTGGGAGGGGGAATGGAGGGAGGGGAAAGATAAAGGGGGGTGTGGGGGAGGGGGAGAGTGAAGGAGAGTGGGAGAGGGAGGAGGCATAGAGGGAGGGGAAGAGGGAGAGGAGAGACGAGTGGAGTGGTGGAGAGAGGGAGGGGGAGGGACAAGAGGGGGAATGAGAGAGGGAGAGATAGAGGGAATGAGAGATGAGGGGAGAGGAGGGTGAAAGATAAAGGGGGTGGGGAGGAGGGGGGATGCGTGAAGGTGAGTGAGAGAGGGGGATAGTGGGGAGGGGGAGAGAGGGAGAGGGTTGGGAGAGAGGGAGGGGAAATTAAAGGGGGTGGGGGAGTGGTGGAGTGGGAGAGAGCTCTGAGGGTTTAGGGAGGGGAGAAGAGAGGGAGAGAGAGAGAGAGAGTAGTGGGGGAGAGAGTGTCGAGAGAGGGAGGTGGGAGGTGGTACGAGAGAGGGAATGAGAGGGAGCGAGGGAGAGTTTAGAGGGAATTGAGGACAGAGAGGGAGGGGAGACAGAGAGGGAGGGTGGGTGGGGAAAGATAAAGGGGATGGGGAGAGGGGGCGGAGTGAAGGCTGAGTTGGAGAGAGGAGGAGGGATTCCATCTAGAGGGAATGAACAGAGGGGAGGGGAGATCAGTGAGGGGGGGAGGGGAAAGATATTAAAGGGGGTGGGGAGATCGGGGGAGAGTGTGAAGGAGAGTGGGATGAGTGGAGGGTTTTTTTAGAGGGAGGGGTGAGAGGAGAGGTTTGAGAGGAGAGAGAGAAGTGACGATGTGGCGAGAGAGGGAGTGGGGATTTTGGGGGGAAGAGAGGGGATTCAGAGAGGGGCCTGGGAGAGATAGAGGGATTGAGACAGAGAGGAGGGGTGACAGAGGGAGGGTGGGGGTTAGTGTAAGGGGGTGGGGAGAGGGGAGTGGGGGTGGGGAGATTTAGGTGAGTGATGGTGGGGGTGTGGGGTGGGGGAGTTAGTGGGAGGGGTGGGGAGTGAGGGAGGGGAAAGTGGGGGTGGGGAGAGGGGGAGGGAAGGAGGAGGGAGAGAGGAGGGAGAGGGAGGGGATTTTAGGAGGAGATGGGACTGCTTGTCACTGAGAGGGAGGAGAGCGGACATCCTCATGCGAGCGCTGGGGGCCCGACTCTCTGACTTTCACATGGGAGGCACTCTCTTTCGCTCTGTCCGCTCCCTCTGCTCTCCCCTCTAATCTGTCGCCTCGAGCGCTAGCACGCGCTGCCTCAGGGCACGGCCCAGTCTCCGCTGTCTCGGAGGGACGGAGGGCGTGGGGGCGGGTCACATGGGGCACGCGTACAGACCTAGGGATGGCGGGTGTTCGAAAGGAAGGGGGGGTCTATCCGACTCGTGGGGGTTCATAGGTCGCCGGTTTCGGCTAGGATGGTCTTAGGGTGGGTCTAGAGCAAGGAGGACGCGAGAGCGAGAGAGAACAGCGCGGAGCGAAACTGAGAGACTGAAAACGAGCGAGCAAAAACGAGCGAGAGAGAGAGCATCGACTGACAAAGAACAGAGCGAGTAAAAAGCGAAGAAGAGCGCGAGGGCCAGCGAGGATCTCCCTAGAGAGACGAAAAAAGCAGAGTAACACAAGAGAGCGTCGGAAAGACACGAGCGCCGACCCAGCGCGAGCAATAGAGAGCTATTGCACCTTGCTCGCACACCCGGCTTTCTTGGCACATTCTCTTTTCTCTTTCTGCTTTCTTTTCCCTCACCCTTTTTTTCATTTTTATTCTCTTTTTCCTCTCCTAGTTCTTTCACTCTTTCGTTCACTACTTTCTTTTCCTGCTCTTTTCCCTCATCCCCCTCTCTTTTCTTCACTCTTCCCCCTCTCCGCATTTTTCCCCGCCCCATCCCCCTTTCCGTCACACCCCACACCCACACCACCCCCACGCGCCGTACCGAGAGCCGGCGCTCGCTCATGCATCAGCGATGTGTCTTGTACACGTGTCCGCTACGACACATGGCATGTGAGTAACGTCCATTTTTTTTCTGCAGAGGGCAGTTCCACCCTCCCCTCTCTCTCTCCCTTCACTGAAACTCCCTCTCCTCCCACTCTCCTCTCCCTCTCTCCTCACTCTCCTCCCATCTCTCTCTAAACCCCCTCTCTCCTCTACTCTTCCCCTCTCTCTCCCCCACCTCTATACCTAACCCCTCTCTTACCATTCCCTCTCTCCCCCCACTCCCACCCATCTCTCTCACTCTCTCTCTCCCACTCTCTCACTTCCACCCCCCCTCCCCTTCTCTCTCCCTCCCCCTCTCTCTCTCTCATCCCCTCTCTCTACCCTCTCTTCTCTCCCACGCCTAAACCCCCTCTCTCTCTCCCCCCTCTCTCTTCACCCTCTCTCCCTTCCTCTCTCTCCCCCTCCCCCTCTCTCTCACCACTCTCTCCGGTCCCTCCCCTCTCCCACACCTCTCCCCCCTCTCTACCCCCCCTCTCTCTCTCTCTCTCTCTCTCTCTCACCCCTCTCCTCCCTCTCTCTGTCACCATCTCCTCTCTCACCCATCCTCTCTATCTCTCTCTCCCTCCCTTCCCCCTCTCTCTCTCTCTCTCTCTTCTTCTTATCTTTCTCCCTCTCGCCCTCTCTCTACCCCTGTCTCTCCCCTCTCTCTCCCTCTCTCTCTCTGGCATCCCCCTCTCTCTCTTTCCCATCCCTCTCTCTCTCCATCTCTCTCTCTCCATCCCCCCTCCCCTCCCCTCTCTCTCTCTCCCCCCCTCCCTCTCTCTCTTTCCCTCTCATTTACCCTTCCCTCTCTCTCTCTCTCTCTCTCTTTCTTTCTCCATCCCTTTCCTCCCCCTTCAGCATCTCTCTCCTCTCCCTCTCTCTCTTCCCCTCTCTCTGTCACCATCCCTCTCTCCATCGATCCCCCCCTACACCTCTCTCTCTTCCCTCCTCCATTATCCATCCCCTTTCCCCTCTCTATTCCCTCTTCTCTTCCCCACCCTCACCTCATCTCTTCCCTCTCCCCTCTCTCACTACCCCCTCTCTCTCTCTATCTCTCCATGTCTCTCCATCCCCTCTTTCCCCCCCTTACTGTCTCTCTCTCTCTCCTCTCTCCCTATCTCCCACTCTCTCTCTCTCTCTCTCTTCCATCCCTCTCTCCCTCCCTCTCTCTTTCCTCTCTCTTCCCCCCCTCCCTCCCTCACTCTCCCTCTTTCTCTCCATCTCTCTCTCTCTCTCCCATCTTCCCTCTGTCTCTCCCTCTCTCTCTCTTTCCCCCTCGCTCTCTCTCTTCTCCACTCTCCTCTCTCTCTCCATCTCCCTCTCTCTCCCTCTCCCTCTCTCTCTCCCTCTCTCCCCCCATTTCTCCAACCAAGTCTAACTGTTCCCCCACCCCCTTGGTCCAATGTTATGTCTGTATGTGTCAGAAAAGACTGCAGATGCTAGACGACCTCTAGCATTCTCACCCATTCCTTCTCTCCAGAGATGCTGCCTGTCCCGCTGAGTTACTCCAGCATTTTGTGTCCTATCTTCAGTTTAATCTTCCTTCCTACTATTATAGTCTGTTTCTTGTGTGTGTGTGTGTGCGTTTGTTTACGAGTATATATGTATCTGATATCTATAATATATCTATATATAAGTAAGTAAGTTTATTGGCCAAGTATTCACATACAAGGAATTTGCCTTGGTGCTCCGCCCACAAGTAGCAACATGGCATACAGTGACAGTTACGAATGACTCAGAAAACACTAAACATCAATAATAATAAAACATTAATGATAAAACACCATTGATCAGGCATGTGAACCAACACAATACCAGATCAAAGGGAGGCTACAGATTTTTGGCTGTTGAGTAGAGCAACTAATCGTGGATAAAAACTGTTTTTATATAATATCAGAAAAAGTGGGATCCGTTGGGTCCCGAACCCTCACGCACGGATGCAGTGGGGGTGGGGGGGGGGGCACACACACTAACTACCCCCCTTGATATTATATTCATATTATTCATGAGCTCCTTTTACCCCCATCCCCCGCCCTGTCCACACTCACATAGCCCCCAACTCGTACATATACGCACATTGAACTTTTTTCTCTCGTTTGTTATATTGTTTACAGTGTACAAGAAATATAGAAACATAGACAACAGGTGCAGGAGTAGTCCTTTCGGCCCTTCGAGCCAGCAGCGCCATTCACTGTGATCATGGCTGATCATCCCCAATCAGTACCCTGTTCCTGCCTTCTCCCCATATCCCCTGACTCTGCTATTTGTAAGAGCCCTATCTAGCTCTCTCTTGAAAGCATCCAGAGAACCGGCCTCCACCGCCCTCTGAGGCAGAGAATTCCACAGACTCACAACCCTCTGTGAGAAAAAGTGTTTCCTCGTCTCCGTTCTAAATGGCTTACCCCTTATTCTTATACTGTGTGTGTGGCCCCTGGTTCTGGACTCCCCCAACATCGGGAACATGTTTCCTGCCTCTAGCGTGTCCAAACCCTTAACAATCTTATAAGTTTCAATGAGATCCCCTCTCATCCTTCTAAACTCCAGAATGTACAAGCCCAGCCGCTCGTTCTCTCAGCGTATGACAGTCCCGCCTTCCCGGGAACTAACCTGGTGAACCTACGGTGTACTTCCTCAATAGCAAGAATGTCCTTCCTCAAATTAGGGGACCAAAACTGCACACAATACTCCAGGTGTGGTCTCACTAGGGCCCTGTACAACTGCAGAAGGACCTCTTTGCTCCTAGACTCGACTCCTCCAGAGTGCACAAACCCAGCCGCTCCATTCTCTCAGCATATGACACTCCCGCCATCCCAGGAATTAACCTGGTGAACCTACGCTGCACTCCCCCAATAGCAAGAATGTCCTTCCTCAAATTAAGGGACCAAAACTGTACACAATACTCCAGGTGTGGTCTCGCTAGGGCTCTGGAACGTTAGTCTCCTGTGCGGGCTCCTGCACCACTTCCTCGCACTGGTCCGCTGTCCGGTCACTAAGTGGCGGTCGGTGTTGCCTTTCGGTCCCGAGCCTGACCCCCCCCCCCCCCCCCCACCCCACCCCCACTACTGCAACTCCCTACGCACTGGCATCAGCCAATCTTCCCTGCAATTGGTCCAAAAGGCCGCAGCGAGACTTCTGACGGGCACCGGTAAAAGGGACCACGTCACCCCGACCCTGGCTAGACAGGGCTCTTAAAGATAGCGGAGTCGGGGGATACGGGGAGAAGGCAGGAAC